>CM061132.1:145106794-145299526 GCA_030789695.1 Scilla litardierei | reverse complement strand
ATGCACCACCTTGAGGACAAGGTGGATTTTTTGGGACGGAGTAATGATAGATCCGGCCCACTTGTGGCCTAGTTTATTGGGTGTTTATTGGTTTTTGTGTTATTTTATTATAGAAGGGATATTTGGGTAATTAGACATTTAATTAGAAGCTTATAAATAGGGGAGAGCCGGCCGGCCCTAATTATGCTTGATTTTGATATTGTGAGGAAGAGTGTTCTTCGTGTTCTTCGGGGAAGGTGCGGACATCCCTTATCAATTGACGTCTTGGGATAGAAGGTTACCTCTAATTTGTAGCCTATTTATCTATCAAAAATTCAGTTTTTATTCCAATAAATTTCAGTTTCGTCGAGTTCACAACGAATATTTTCCAAAAGTATCAATTCAGTTGACAAAGCAATTCAAGATTTTGATTAACCCAAAACACAATCATTGACAAATCTTGATTGTTTATATTTTAGATCATCGGCTTGCTTAAAAATATAAATTAGATACATGATCTAGATACAATGATCTTTACCTAAAAGAATGTCACTATATCAAGCTTTCACTAAATCAATACTACTTGTACTAGCTGACTGCAAAGAAGATTTTTTGCTCACTCAAAAGTTTAAAGTAACAAGAAATGAAACAGACTGGAACTTAAAACAAAGGAATTTTTTGCACCCTGTAGGCAATTCATGTTGCTGATCCCAGCATTAATAATTAACTCTAACAACCCTCACTTCAAGTCTAGCACAGTGATGTAGATGACAGCAACCTGAAGTAGAATTTGAGAAGCTCTTCAAAAGCCTACTACTTCGTGTTGGCAGGATTGGGTTTTCAATTTTCCATGTAATGTCTAGGCAATCATTTGGAACAGTCGCCACACTCGAGAAACTATTCAAACATACTACTTCACATCAATAGCAGTCGGTGTTCAATTTTCCACATGGTGCATAGGCAATCATTTGAAACACTACGCAAATTTGATAAAGATAATGGACTTAATGGGATTTAAATCAGCATCTGGAACCCATTAACACAAAAACAAGCATTTCAGCCACTTTGATCAAGTACGTGAGGATTCTGTACCGACTTAAAACTGTATATGCATTTGACAGTTTCTATTATACATATGGTTCCATTTCAAAGGTAAATCTGATCATCAAGGGTTTTATTTACTAAACCCAATGGCTGTTTCTAGAGAGGAAACTTAGAACGCATGACACATGATCTCCTCTAGTACTCAGAACAAAGTTTTACAATTACTACATGGAATCATGGACTATTTGCTAATTTCTTGGGGTGAAAATGTTCTTTGATAGTTTATTATAGCTGAACTGACCTGATCGCTTATTGTTCCAATGAGAAGCTGCTTAGAAGTTATACCCTTGGCAGTTGATGTCACTGCCATTGTTTTCACAGAGTGCGTAAAAAAGTATGACTGAGATTTCACCATAACCTCTGGCCGTGAATATGAAGAGACTGGTGAAGTCAGGTTATGTTTACCCAGTACAAGCTTCAAGACATCTTTATTATCCTGTAAAACGAAATTTCCAATTTACAGCCTTACAGTGATCTAGATAATTACAGGTATAAATATCAAGGGCACGCAATGAAATCAGATAAATAAGAAGACTTACTGCCCGAGATTGATCATATATTTCAATGACAGACATCTCGTATCTATGTGCTCTGAGATTGAAATAGTGATAGACAACCCAGTTCTCACTAATGACCTTCACAGTGTAAGCAAGAGGGAATCAGCAGCAGATTTTCTATTTGTTCCTTCAAGGTGCACAACAGTGTGAAGATGAAGATAACTGGAAAACAAATGACAAATGATATGATGTCACCACTTACAGCATGGATAGGTCCTTGTGCACCTTGGTGAGTGACACGATGAAGTAATCGACCAGTAACAACATCTATTAGATACGCAACTATCCACGCTTCATCTGGTGTCACTGATCCAATCCCTCCAGCAGCTTTAGGAGCAACTGTGGCTACAAAAAGTAAATTTTTCGATACATATTTATACATCACATCCTGATCTGCTATAACCTTAGCTTGGGTATGAACAACCTACAACACAGATAACATGCCATCAAACCTTCGATGCCCACATGAGAAAAACTAAATAACAAATTATTCCTATATCAAAAAATTATCAATTAAATATGAAAGACAACAGCGAAACAAAATAAAAATGTCAAATGTGCTGCCAGTCCCTGGTCTCAATTAATGAAAGGAATACATTGACATGATCCAAACAAACTATACAAAGTGGGCATTGAATTTCTTGCATGCAAAAAACATGCCAAGGGTAGAACTACAAAAATTACAAAGGAAAAAATGCATTAAGCTAAGGTAAATCAAAAATAATATTCAGACTCTATTAAAATGTCAAATCAATATGATGGAACTTTAATGACGTCTATTTGAGATGAGTTGATCCATAAAAGTTGCACTTAGAATCTTAGCATAACAAAATACTGCCGAAACAGAAATTTCATGGAATACCTTAAGTACACCCCATACAGACCATCATCCTCACGAACCAAGAAGGAAATGAACCAAATGAATGACATAAGAGGCTTCAAACTATATATTCATCTATTAAATATATATCAAAATCGGATATATAACCATCTGTTAAATATATAACAAAATAAGAATGGAGATACCTCATTTATTTTCCGTGTAGTGATTGTCGTGATTTTCTCAGATTCAATAGGTAGAACAATAGACCACAATTCTTTGGTACAAAAACAGTAGTCATCAGATAAATCAAGGTCACATTTACTCTTATATGTATGCCCTCTAATAACGCCTCGCACGGTATCAGCCGAAAACCAATACGCATTTGACATCTCACGAAGAAAAATGTTGAGAGATTCTTGAGTTCTGGGGTATAGATGTGCATGAAAGTCAGCATCTACAATAACATGAAGCCTCTGTTCTCTTGAGTCAGTAAAGGGCAATGGTATAACATGAACGACGGAATGGGCAAGTCTTTCAGAGCTGTGTTCCTTCCCAGTGTACGAATCAATAACAGAGAAAACACCTGGTGCTTCAGAACTAAGTCCACATCGCCCAACTACAAGAACAGATGGATCCTCATCCATTGCATGGTGATGAGGAACCTGCCACTGGTAGAGATTCAATGCAGATGGATACGGACAGATTTCTGATCTACGAAGAGAGGGAATTAACAGTGACCACACAACTCGTCCATCTCCAGTATGCAGTGCCAAAATTTTTCCAGCCTTGGTTAGCACTATAATCAGCTTTCGGAATCCATTATGATCCCTCGTCATCTTATTTTTCTCAGAGTTCTTCAATCTCATCCCTTGTATGGCAGCCAGGTCATCAGGAGTTGCAAGCATGAGAGTGCCTTTGACTTTCAGCAGGTGTCCCTTCCATGGTATAACACAATAACGACAGTCAAAAAATACTCAGAAGTATAGAAATGTATAAATTAATTAAAAAGTAATATAATTGGACATAAATAGATGATGATCATAAATAGGTGTCCCTTCCATCCCATCTCGATGATCATGTGGTCTTCCTAAGGGACCAAGCCATTTTACAAAACAGGAAACAATGAAATGCTTGTAGATAAGGTACCATGAAAGCCATGTTCCTGAAGAATGACTATCCAGAAACTAAAATAAGTATAAAGTGCAGGTAGATCAAATATGTTGAAAGAACATAGAGAGAATAAGATAAGAAAATTAATTGAAATGATAACTATCATATTCCCATGTAAAGTGTTAGGTAAATCATTCATTGTTCCGGTGCATACTATGATGAAAGCACATTTCAAGTACATCTGATAAAAGATATGTTTCAAGAAAGAAATACTACTTAAGTTAAAAAAAAGTTTCTTGCAAAATTATTTACTCCCATATTTGCAAGAACAGACGTCAACTGAGTACACTTTTGTATCATTTGATCACCAAAAAATCATTATCATTGTTGCATCATGATTGGTGTGTCATGGGGAACTTAAAAAGTATGTTTATGCATCCAAGCTAGCTGTATCACATGTCTGAAAACCAGTCAAAACATGGAAGCTGAAATACAAAGTATGACAACTAGTCAATCAGTCCGGTGGAGGATAAAGTGCATTAAGTAGTTGAAGCGCAACATTCACTATTTTTAGTTTCAAGAGTGTTGAGGAATGTAAGTGGACAAGTTGGTCTGCAGTACTTTGTATAACCATATTAGAGTTCGGCATCCATTTTCTAGAACCATGCTCTTATGTGTTAGGAATTACAAATGATGTACCTGGAGCCATTCAAAGAGGCTGTGCTCCACCTTTGCCACCGACACACCATCCTTCTCAACAGGTAGTTCAGAAGTGGTTGAATCTATAACAGATGCAAGTCCATCTTCTCTGCTCCAAACAATTTCACCTTGTTGCACCAGTAGGAGTGAATGGTCTTCCATGACAAACAAGGCCCTAAATCCATGTGATTTGTCAGTTCGAAGATAATTATTTATAAAAACTTTCTGAATGTGCCCTCGTTGATGGTCTACTGCCACAGTCTCTCTAAGAATCTCATTTGTTAAGTCATTATTAAGCTTAACTCTGATATGGATTTTTGATTCTGCATGTTGTGCTATAGCAAAAGCTTGTTGTCCTGAGAGTGAGACAGCATCGCTAACAGAAGCCGGATGGTCAAATTTATCAATCAACTTCAGCTCACCCAAGCCACTAACTTTTACCAATAATATACACAAATCAGTTTTCAAAGCAAACATTCCACTAAATTTTGAAATCATTAGTTCAGCCTTCCCAGAGAAACCTTGAACTAGATCTGAGATTTGTGTTTCATGAAAATTTACGGCTCCACCATGGAATCCAATCGACACTATATTTGACCTACTAGCATCCAGGGCCACCAGCATGTCATTTGAGACAAATGATGTTTCACCACTGAAACCACTCGAAAAGGATGCAAAGTCATGCTTTAACAACTCCCCACTTTTAGAACTGATATGGTATGTAACAAATTGTGAGGAACCAATGAATCCAACAACATGTATGATCTCGCTGTCATCAAGCTGAAAAACTTGTTGAACCTCCAAGCTGCAAGCATAGTTGGAAAAAATGTGTAGACCATAAAGTTGATCTCCAGCAGGGGTCTGGAAAGAAAAGACAAAAAAGAGACTGTGGGAAGCTTAATGTATTACCTTTCAGAGGAAAATTCTTTCTTCCAAACAATTTCACCATCTATACTCGATATAGCATGAAGCCATCCTCCTCCAAAAACAAGGATCGGCTTTTCTTTCTCATTTCCACTGATTGCCTGTAGGTTACATACTTCATATCATATTACTTAAAACAAACTGCGAACAATGATATAAGGATAAGAATAGTATATAGTGAGAGAACAGAGTGCTAAATAAACCCATGGATAATTGGGTTAAAACCCATTCCTTACCGGCACATATAACAAAGACTTTGAAGGTGTTGAAACTTGGAGAACAGACTCCCAGATCAACAGACCATCAGGGAGGTTCCATGCCCTCAGCATTCTTCCTTCTGATGAGAGTGAAACAACATCTGAACAAAAGAAGGTGAGTATACAGAATCCAAACCCAAAAGACTCACAAACCAGCTGGGATTATCCCCGGATTTGAATTCAAAATCATAAAAATATATAGTTCGACCTTGCAATAGTAACTGCATGGAAAACCTTAGTTATTTAAAACAAGAAAGTATCAGGGTTTAAAGTCATGACATTTGTATTTGTCATCTCGTTGGGTAGAAAGAACATGGCAAATTATGGCTGCTACTGCTAGAGAGTCTGAACGCAAGCTATATAGTGTAACCAAATTTAGAACCATTAGATCATCAAATCATCCATTATCAAGTCTGTTCCCAAATGAGCGCAGAAAACTGACATGATTTACTTTCTTTCTTATACCAGCCCCAATCAATAAATATTAGCTTGAAGAATTAGTGTATATTAACAGAAATTAAAACATTCACATGAAATTCAGGAGTTTTGTATTGGTATAGGATGCAACCATGCATGCCTAGCTGGTCCAAGGCATTTCAGATTGCCCCAGACAAGGACTTAAGCACATGACCATAGAAACATATACATATATGCCTACAGATGCGAAACCAGTGGGTACATCAACCGCTACACCTTCCAACAGATTTGTGCAGTCATGACAACTTAACAAACAAAATAGTTTAGAAAAAATGAGAGGAAGAAACGATAAAGTTGAAAATAATAACACATGTTGCAATAATAAGCAATTAACCGTTTTGATTATATTACATTTGCATGAGCCATTCATCACTCAAGACTGTTAAAAGTTGGAAACACACATCTCTGTCCTGACGCCTCCATAGGAAAAAATCACAAAAAGGGACACTTCAAAACCCCACACAGGATAAACAATAGGAAAGAAAAGTTAAAAGGAGAAAGGAGTATAAGAAACACATTGACACACATACCCATCCATAATACTTCTGTATTTAATACGTTAAAGGGTTAAAGCTTGGGTTCATAGTAACCTCTGTTAAAGGTCATGCTCCCTTGAGGATGTTATCGCACAAAATGCAGCTGTCATGCGTTGCTTCCAAAGAAATGGAAGTAATATGGAAATGTAATCCATTAAGTCGTATGCTATCTAAATGGAAAAGTATGACAGGCAGACGATGGTTCTACATGCAACAGGATTGTCTGTGGAATATGAAAACTTGAGATGTAGCATGAAAAAATGCTAACAAATGTAGTTAGTGACATCCATATTCTTTTGACACTTATTCTTACTTTTCCTTCTCAGAAAATCTGATATGACCTGAGAATATTAATTGCACTGAGTCTACTGGCATGCTCTTCATATATATATATTCGCATCGTAATACAATTCAATCAAGATTGTAGAAATCTACAGCGCAACGAAGCAGCAAGGAACCTCCCAAGATTTTGAGTCTAGGAATGGCTTAAGTAGATAAAGGGCTAAGTCAGTTTTATAAAAAAAACTAACTGCAGACATTATAAAAAGTGCGAGAAATCCGTAAAAAATAAAAATACAAACTCGACACAAGGATGTCCTTTTTAATGATTTACGCTGGTGATTCATAGGTTGATATACAATAATTTATTTCAAGATAACAAATATGTACAATATATGATTCAATCATGCAATATCAACATGTTAAGTAAAGTAAAATAAATGAAGGATAATATAAAATAAAATCTGATATTAAAGAACTTCATAACGAATGAAGTAAATAAGAAAATTACTGCTAGATCCTTATAGCAAGAATAAACATCAATATAAAAAGATGCTTCATATGATTTGAAAATCTTCGAAGTCATGAAGTAGGAGTCAACGCATCCAAAATGCAGAAAAGCAAAACCCAGGGCTATATGTGGTGCTTTACATGCTACTAATGACAATGAATTCAGTGTATTCCCAATTGGTGCATGACATCTACTAGTCATGCCATCAGTTTCTAGATATAAAACTTACAGTGGGTCCAAACAATTTGATATTTGTTATACAAAAGCTACCGAATAGTTCATTATGCAGCACGGCCACATAGCTCTTATATATTATTAGTGTTCTGTAAAGATTTGCCCATTAACCACCATTACATATTTTCATTTCTACCCTAGAAAGGCTACAATTGTTTCTCACGTCAGGCCTGAGAAGTATCTCACATGTATCTCTAATAATTAAAAAAACCAGTAGATATCATTATTATATCTAAATGTATGATGGTGACATATTAGTTTCCTAAAATTTTAGAATTATGACGGGGAAGTTTCCTAGCAGTGCTAATTTTTGGTATTTGGGACCATTCACCATGCTGTTGATACTATGAATATTGTTGCAGGAATTGCAGAGGCATTGTTAAGGTCAATAAAGTGTTTCTGCATTTCATGCAATCATTGAATTCCCATGACACTAAAGGAAAAATGAAAGACAGTTACAAAACCAACATGTTTTACAGGTCAAAATGTTGGGAAAATAAGAAACAAAATTTCCAGAAAATGACTGGTGCTGAGAAGAGAACATTTAGATGGATGAGTCGTAATATGTTTTAAGATAGGACAACATCCTTGAGAAATAGAAGGCAGATTAACTTGACAATAAAACAAAGAAGAGAGCCGGGATGATTTGGAAATGTGACACCAAGGGAAACATATAAGTGCAATACGGGCGGTGAAGAAATCTAGTTAATAGAGTAGCAAGGACTAGTGATAGACTTAAAATAACTTGCATTGCATAATCAAGTTTTATTGTTTTTGACCGGTGAAGTACTTCCATTGTCATATTCAGATAATGTCCCTACACTTTGATATAAGTTCACAAAAGCATAAAAGTTGCTTCCATTGAAAGTTTATCAATATATACAAAGTTTCATGTTCACTTCTTGAAATTGTTTAAGAATTCTTTCACATTATCGTTGTTTTCTGAGACCGCTCATGTCCTGTTTCCATGCACCAACCATGGCTATAACATAGACAACGATCAGTTGCAACATCAAATTAATAAAGGAGAAATTAATTAGGACATAAGAGATTACATTTCCCAACAGCAATATCAATCTGATCCACAGCGTCATTCTTTCCCAGAACATGTCTCCAAACTGCATCAACCAAAAAAGGAAATCTTAGCATCAGAATTATGAATTGAAATCAACTTGCAATTTTTGCATTAGCAAATTGTGATGTTCAAATTGCAGCAAGCTTCTCAAGAGAGTACAAGGTTATTTCAAAATAGAAATACCAAAAAAAGTATTATCTAAAAGAATAAAGAGGCAGTGAACATGCAAGGATCATAAACTGTCTGTCAGGGAAAGGTGAACATACATATGTCACCCCTACGGAGATCAAGAGATGCAATTATATTTTCTTCAGTACACACGACTACACGCTTTCTTCCTGCCTTCTGAGTGTGAAAAACAGCGTGCTTCACTTTTCCAATGTACTTTTGATGCCTGCGATGGAAAACCAACAACTCAATTTCAAATCATTCAATGAGATATCGCACCCAAGATACAACAGGTATTCTTTAAAAAGTATTCTTTAAAAAGTATACAGCTGTGTCAAACATTAGGGCACCTTGTAGTATACATGTTTGCATGCATTTTAAATCATTCCTAATCTTTCCATGTGTCTCATATAAAAGTTTCTGCATTTTTTAGATTTCTCTTTTCCTTAATTTAATCTACCGTCTTTCTCTATCACCTCTAATCACCCCAATCTTATTTTTCTAATAAAGAAGCAATTAATGTTATCAATATTCAAAGTAAAACACAAACTATCTAATTTCTGCTTAAAAATTCATTAATCTTATCTATATTTTATTCTATTTTAATTTGATTTTAACAAACAAATATTTAGCTAAAAATTGTTCACCCCTTCCACTCTCTACACATTTTTTAATAAACTTCTAATAATCTTTCATTTAGATAAGATACACAGGCCAAAAGAGTGAATAATGAATATGCGCTGATATTGCAAGAAATTTTCCAACGCTGCAGCGCATATCCATTACTTTTCAATGTTTTTTTTTTACTATGAGAGTTTTCCGCAATGATCTATGCATGCTAAAAGCACCGTAATATCAAACATCTAGTAATCCCATGCTATTTTCTCATCCATTCAGATTGTTGCAAAATGTTATATTATCATGAAACTGTTGAATTTCTAGCAATCTAATCGACAAGGAAATAGCCTGCATTTCACTACATTTTTGGTATTTTGATGTTTAAGCATGTGTAGATCATCATGGGGAACACCAATCATCAAAAAAAACATTGAGAAGTGGTGGATAATGGTATATGCACTGCAGTGCATATCCATTATCATAATTTCCCAAAAAAAGGATATATTTCATAATTTGATCGTTAACTTAAGATTTATTGTTAAAATCTATAGACAATTATCTAGTATCTCATGGTTTCAAGTTTCAGTAACTACTTGTATTCACTTCAAAGAGATAATAATTATGTACTCTATATTTGATATTCATTTATAGCTATGCTCGCATAGAAATATGGTTAAATTCTAAAAATCATTTCTTCTCTATATGAGCATTGCATATGCAGGATAAACCAGTCTAGCTTAATATACTAGATTTATTGGGCATGCACAAAGCTCGTTCTTTAAGAGCGGCAAATGTCGAATCTTAGAAAATTGTTACATGGTGTTCTAGGTCATTGGATCTGTCTCAAATATGCTTTGGAAAAAAATGGTCTGAATTTTAGAAATAAAGTTAATAAAGGGTATTATGTTATAGAATCATGGTTCATATGCAGTGTTCTAAATATCGGATATCAGTCGCGTATCTTGCTTATAAAATTTGATATCGGATTGCGGATAACGGGTATATATCGGAGATATTGACTAAATATCGGAGTGTCATATCAGAGACTTAAAAATGATGACATATGCAAGCATAGATGTATCTAAGAAGATATAAACTATACTAACTCAAATAAAAGTATGTTCTCGTTAAATATGAATATTATGAATATTGACTAAATATCGGAGTGTCATATCAGAGGCTAAAAATGATGTCAAATAAAATCATAGATGTGTTTATGAAAATATGAACTTCATCAGCGGCGTAAGGAGCTGCCTTTCGTTATAAGTAAATGATTGGGTTGGATGACTCAGGTCGGATCTACTTTTAAGTGAACCAACCCGCTAACTCTATTTTTAAAAAACTGTGAATTGCAGCCGATATTTCAAAGGGATATATCGGCTGCAATATCGAACGCAACCCGATATTACGACGATATTTTCCCAAATATCGAAAACCGCAATATATAAGCATATATCGTATCGGCTTAGTGATAAGACCGATATTGCGACCGATCTATCGGATATCGGTCCGATATTAGAACAGTGTCCATATGGATAATTAGATCAAAGTCACCTGAATTGTGGATCACTTTAATACACGCAATGCAGAAACGAATTTAGAGGGGGGCTGGTTGGGCATGGCCGCCTGAAATTTCACGATCCTTTATGCAATATGGATGCTTTGCATATAAGCGCATATCTTAGAGTATAAAAGGCCATCAAAAATCAACACACTATATTTATGCTCTTTCTAAATTTGAGTATCCACCTTTCCTTCAACTCCGCAAATTCCAAGGCAGTTTACTTTACCCTCATATGCTAGTTTTTAGTAATTACAACAAATTAAAAGCACATAAATTAAAAACACCCATTATCATTGTGGGTCTCATTCTTAAGAGAAACTATCTAATCTGTTGTTTAATTTATTTGATTTCTAATATCTATTGGATCATTGATGATCACTGCTCCAGCATAAATATGGAATCAAATTCCAATTGTTACTTGTAACTTGCAAAACAAATATCTAGACATATTAGCATTTGTTTCTCTAAAAGTTGTTTTCCACCTTTTCATGGCAAACCCCCAAAAGAGCTTCGTCGATCGCTACACAAAACTTTTGATTTCCTCTTATGTAGTTCACACAGTTATCGAGAACAAGAACTATATTTTCTTTCAATTTCAATTGTTAGTTGTTTATCTAAAATAGTTTATTCCTAATAAATACCTATGTTTTTTCTCATTGACGAAGTACTTATTTTCTTAATTTTCTATTCCAATTATAATTTGTTGACATAATATTGTTTTAGAAAACTACTCGTAACTAGTTAATTATCCAAATTTCAGTCTTAAAATATGTAAAAAAGAAATAGATTTATTGCATTTTAATAGTTATTTAAATGTATATTATATTTTTAGAATATTACAAATGAAAATATTACTTGGCATCTTGTAAATAAAAAAGAAAAAATAACAAATTGACTAGGTAAGATATCTACCTACAAATTTAGTTTGGATTGTAAATTTAATAGATTTAAATTAAGGAGATAAATAGAAGAAAATGTGGGTTGGTAAAACTTTAATTTAAAAAGTCTAACACAATGTTTTTCTTCTTTTTCATAATGCTCAAATACTCCCTGGATTATAAAGCTTTGAGGCAATAGAAAAAATTATTCATTTACAGATTATCTCATTAGTAACATTATTCACGGACGTGTGGCGGCAGGTAAATATACCATTTTCTGTATTTTTTCCTTTTATTAGCTACGGCCGGCCATAAGAGGCTTCTTTATGCTTGATTTGTGAGAAGAATATTGTACTAGGCATCCCCGAACCCTAGTTTAGAGATTGAGGCTTTCATCTCGAAGAAAAAGCTAGGAGAGAGGCATCCTCTCCTAAAGAGGTCACTTATCTTATTATTTATATATTCTTCTCATAATAAAAATTCCTCTTTTTCCTTTTTTCCACTTTCAAAATCCTATTTGTATTCCCACAAAAACCCTTGATCGCATCACATTATTGACTCATTTTCTATTTCTACATATTTTTAGAATATTATACGAATGTGCTCGCTAGTTTATTAGTATCCATCCTGCCTCAAGCAGTTGTCTCCATCCCTGGCACAATGAAAATCCAATATTATTGAACCAAAAAGTGTACATGGGGATTGGCTTCTTTAGATATTTGATAGGAATATTATGAAAGGGGAATGAATTTTACAAGATTGTTAAAGAGTTTTCATATTTCCACATGCATACATAAGCATATGTATGATTCTATGAATGAATAATAATTCGAATATAAAACTTAGCAAAGGTACACTGCATCTTGATAATTGCCAAGTAATTGTAATTATTAATATAATATATTTGAGATAGAGTTTTAGTTTTCCCAAATAAACTAAGTGGCACAAATCTTTCCTTTCATCTTCCCAAAAAAATATTTCTAGTATATTTTTTACATTCTCTGCTGGTTCATTAACAATTGAGAAAATCAAACAAAAACATCCATTGTTGTCAAAGGATTATAAGTCTAAAAATTTATTAAATACCAAAAATGTTGATTTTACAATTTGAGGTTACTATTGTATTTATGTAAGAACATTGAGGTAGTGTTTTTGTGTAACATGCAGTTGGATTGATGAAAGTTCTCATAGTAGGATTCAAAATGATGTTGACACATTAATATCTATGACCAAATTTATGCACGATGGGAGGAAATAACACTAGCGTGTTAACTCCATGGAGTTTGTACACTATTAGTAGAGATAATGATCAAATTTAAAAATCAAAAGAGAGTACAAACAGCATGGTAGTCAGCTTAATCTTAGGCATCCTCAAAATTGTAAGAAAGAAATAGAAAAGAAACAATTTCGGATAATTATAAATGTGCATTAACAATCTCATTTTGGGGTTAGAAAATGTACAAAGATCAAACTTTGCAACAGATGTTAAAAGGATGCCAAAGAAAAGTTGCGCATGCCAAAATCCCAAAAAAATAATAGCATTCGCCTCTTAATTAGATCATTCTTATGAAAATTGAAAGCTCCCGTTAAATTGACAAAGTGTTATCACCACTCTATGTGCTATCTAAATTATCAGCGATAGTTTCCTTTTATTGCATAGCCTGCACACAACAAGGACTCTTGATTTGATTAATTTTCTTTTTCAACAAGTAGCAATAGATACCCCACACAAAATACTGGTAGAACCTTCAAACAAACACAGAAGAAGAATAGATTTGTAAAGAGAAAATCACTACTACCAAGAGGCCAAATTCTCCTCTCTTTAATCCCCCCGGGGGGGTGACCCAAAAAAATCTCTTGCTGTGACTTTACTTTTTTTCAAAGATAATCCGTGGAATCTATTGAAACTCATCAAGCCCATGGAATAAAGTTAAGGAGATAGTTCAAACACAGATTTACGAGATGGAATTCTTGGCTTGAACAAATGAAGAAGAGGTGAATGCTATGGATAATATAAATATGAAAGATCATAGAGCTCCTCACAAATTTTATGAAATAAGTCCAAGATTTTTTTCATCAGTAATTATGCCAACAGTAACCGAGTGGAGTTCCAGACTTTGTGAGCATGAAGATTCCACTCACACTAGAATGCACCTCTCTAGCACCCTGCAACCACCTCCTCCTCCTCCCCCTCCCCCCCGAACCCAAAAAACCCAAAAAAAGGCCCCCAACCACCAAAAATCAGTCAAACCACACCACAGCCCCCAGAAGGCAATAACAAAAATATCACCTCAATTAAAATAATACAATGTATGACAAGCTATCAGAATAATTGACAGAATGAACTTCAATATTATAAATTGGGTCAAGATGTAATTAGAGGCATTAAGAACATAGGAAACGAAACTTTTCTCGATGTGCTTGTGGGTGAATTACATCATACAATATGTTACTTTCAAATTCTTCGAAAAATGCCAAAGAATTGAAACTATAGCTTGTATCCATTAATTTTAATGGGTGCACTATCAAACAGTAGCATCAATTTCAATTGATTTGCTTTGATGCAATCAGAGAATAGTTCATAGGTTGGCTATTGGTTCATTCTCAACTTTCTCGTTATGGCATATAATGAAATAACAAGTTTCTAATACTTTGGAAATATCAAAGGATGATTTGTGCCACTACAAATCGAGCTCAGGACCATTAGTAGATATGGAAGGAAGGTAACCCCTTTCGGTCGATTTAGTTTAGTAGATAGGAAATTCCTTTAAATTAACAGTTTTAGTTCACATTGGCTATGAAATCAGAACCCTTAAAACATAGAGATCTAAAAGAACATACAAATCAAGCGCCAAAATTACGTTAAGTTAAACTACTAGAACCCTAGTTCATTCACGCTTGCGTCATCGTCATCACAATTCAAACTATGGATATAAAGAAAGGATCAGTGAAAAAAAATCTCAGAGTCAATCTCATCTTTCCAAACTTAAGATCTACAAAACAGATATAAAATTAGATAGAACAAGTTTCCGACTTACCAATCGGCGAGACCTACTTGATCCTCGTACATAGCGGTAGAAAGGCTCGAGAAGAAAAGGATGATCAGAAACCCTAGCAGAGCCCTGGCTGCCATGGCCAGAGAGAGCATGAAGAGAAGGCAGATCTACAGAGAGCGATGGAGCTTAGTTACTCGTGATCCTCTGAATATTTCGATTCCCTCCGTCGATCGATTCAGATGCCTCCGTCGATCGATTTCTCTGAATCTTTCGAGTGCAGATATCGCTTGATTTGATTTGCATTTTAATCACTGTCAGAAAATAAACCCGAAAAAAGCTTTGAAACCCATGAAAAGCGTAATTCTTGTTTGTCAAGTGTCAAGTGAACCATGAAATCAACAAGATCCCCTCAACAATACCTTAAAGAAAATTAAAATTTTGAAATTTTGTTTAGAGCCACTGAAATTTTAGGTAAAGAGAATGATAAGCTGACCTGGGATTTCTGCAGCCGCCTTCTTCCTCAGGCATCGAGAAGAAGTTCAAATGAAGTCGCCGTAGATACTTGATAGGGCAAATTTTAGGGGCAATGAGTCTGGGCTTTCTGAAGTCCACTCACATTCAAATGGGCTTTATGAAGTCCATTGATATTCAAGTGGGTTTTGGGCTGAAACCCCAACCCCATTTAATTTAAGTCACTCTCCACGCTATTGTATCGGTTGTTTATTTTTATTTTTATTCGACCGAAAACGGTAAAGTGCGTGTTGTGCTCGATTCCGCGGCTTCTAAGAGGGAGCGAGAAGAGGCATCGTTAGAGCAATTGCTCCTTGGCATCGGTTGTGAGTTATGAATTCGCCTCAAATCTCTTTTTCTTTTTTTGCTCTCTTAATTTCTGACCACATGGTTTTTTATTAACGTCCTGGCAAGAGCAAATCACCCAAATTATTTGTAATTTCACGATAAATTTTAACTTTTCTTCCTCGTTGTGCTTTAAAAAAATTCTTCATAAAATGACAATGACTTCACAATACAATTTATGTTTATTTGGATTTTTCTTTTATATCTTGTTAAACACTTTATAATCCTTTTATTCATTGGTTGTAATCATTTGCAAGTTCTTCCTTTCTTTGTTAGATTGATTGCAATCTTAATAATCGTTTAACCAACTGTACATTACATACGCATCAATTTCCCTTTTACGGTTATCGTGATTAGATGATCATCTTTATGCGACTAAAGGTTCTTAATTTGGCAGTGAATGATCATATCTTACGATATAATCACCTGTAGTGATGCGAGCTGCACATGAAGATCATACATTTTAGAACCGTAATTATTCGGTTGGTGTGCGACCGTGATATCATTTAAATAGATAGGATTTTTCAGCAACAGCTACCATATCATGTCATCAATATTATATCGGTAAGCTGTCTGGAGTATGGTATACTGTCAAATACCAATAACATCTTTATTCTGCTAGTTGACAACACGAGTCCATGGTCAATTTGCATCAAACTTATTACTCTTTTTAAGTTTATTAAGCCATCTTGGTAAAGGATTTGCTATGATCGTATATCAACTGCATACGACACTAACTTCCAATACCAGAAAAGACGAGTTTCATCTTGACCGCCACTTTTCTTTGTATGATTTGGTTTGTACCATACGAACACCTAGCAACGGTCAAATTCCGTTGGTTAGAAAAAGTTTAAGTATAGACATCTTGTATATAAGGATACTTAGCACCATGTGTTTTGATGGGAAATCTAGTCCCGCAATTAAGTAGTTTTGATGATGAGCAAACCAAATGTTGTTAATATACTAATAACATTATCTAAGTGTGTAGGTTGTGCAATCAACTGATGAAAGCTCTAAGCATACTCCGAAAAGAAGAAGCTCAACCACACTTAGAAGATGAAGATGAATTTGGTAGCTCGCGTGCTACGTCAAGCACAAATGAAGCTCAAAGATAAAGCTCAAAGATAAAGCTCAAAGATGAAACTCATATAACGTGCTCAAGCTTAAACTAAGAGGAGCTCAAATTCAAAGTGAAGCGTGCATCTACATCAAGATCTTATCGGCTTCAAAGTCTTCATTTAAGTCTAAGTGTGTGAGTTGTTTCTTTTTTTAGGAATATGTTAAAGCCAAGATAAATTGCACACACACAAAAATGTTTTTCGAAGACAAATTTTTAAACTCATCTTAAAATTTTTTAAAAGCTAAGCTATTCAAACTCTTATAGTCAATCTTCAAACACCCAGGAATTGATTACTCGCTTTTATAGCTGAGTTTCACTGAAAAATGCTCTGGGAGTCGACTACCAAAGGAGGGAGTCGACTACCTGCTGTGAGCAGAGTTTTCATTGAAAACTCTCTGGGAGTCAACTATCTCCCTTCGGAGTCGACTACCAGCTGCATTTTGACTTCCCAGATTTTGCTCCTTCATTTACTCGTTGCTTGATTTGTGGGGCTAAAGTCAAATCATTTTTGAATTTTGAATTCTCCTTTGAAACTCATAAATACAGACCATATGAGAACAATTCAAAACAAATAATTCTTTCATTCTTGAGCTAATCAAAAACTCTCTTGAAATCTCAATCGTTCTCATCGCTCTCAACAATCGTCGTAGCCAAAACGGTTTTTAAATTTCTGATCTTATAGTTCTTATTTAAATTATTTTAAGATCATATTTTTTTGATATTGCAAATTAGTTTTTCAAAATCCTCCCTTTGATTTTCATATTCTTTAAAGGATTTTTTGAAACTCAAGATTCTAGATCACATCGAATTCATTTATATTCGTTGTGTAATCTAAGAACTATTTTAATTCTTTAGCCACATAAGCACAATTGCAATATTATCATGGCTATAAGATTATTTGAGTGTAAAACCAATCTCCACTAATTATTGTGGTGAATTGGATTTTGATTTTATCTGGAGTCCCTTGGTGATAAGGGTTGTGGAAAATCCTAGTCAAGACTAGGTGGCTGGAAATCCTGGTGGTGATACTAGGTCGTTGGAAATCCTAACGAGTGAAGTTAGGTAATTGCATTGCTAAGGCAATAGTGGATTAAATCTCGAGCTATGTTGGTCGGGGACTGGACGTACCCAAGTTGCGGTGAACCAGGATAAAATCGCGTGTCTCTCTGTGTGCTTTCTGTGTTTGTCATTCTTATTTATTTTGTGCAAAGCTATTCATTATTGTTAATATATTCTCACTGTAATTCCTTGTTAATATATTATTATTGCAAAGATTGCATTTTTATTCCGCTATGTAATCTCTCTGTTGCTTGTAATTAATCTTCATATTCTTTTAAGTTTATCGTGTTGATTAAGGACCAAGCGTAGATCACTCTACTTGGTTCCTTAGGCAACATTGGAAGGGAAATCGGTTGTGTTCTAATAATTAAAGAAATAGCTTTTAACTTATACAACAATATTCAACCCCTTCTAGTGTTGTTTGCCATCCACAGGATCCAACACTTGGTATCAGAGTGAGACTTGAAAGACGATGGCATCAAAATCTTTCCACTCCGAAGGACTCAACACTATGCGACCACCGTTGTTCAATAGAAAAAACTACGCAAGCTGGAAGATACGCATGAAGACTCATCTAGAGTCGCTGGACATTGAGACATGGATCGTCACCAAGGATCCATACAAAGCGCCTACTGAAGTTGACATCAGAAAATGGTCTGCTGATGAAAAGAAGAAAGCCAACCTTAACGGTAAAGCCATGAATGTGTTATTCTGTGCGATAACAAGTAATGAGTTCAGCCGTGTCTCTCAATGTGAGACGGTACACCATAATTGGCATACTCTTCAAGTAAGTCACGAAGGAACCGAGAAGGTAAAAGAATCTCGCATAAATGTTTTACATTCAAATTTGAATCATTTAAAATGGAAGAAGGAGAGAGTATTACCGAGGTGAATACTTGTTTTACTAACATAACAAATGAGCTTGCAGGTCTAGGCAAAAAGTTATCTGAATATGATCAGGTAATGAAGATATTGAGATCGCTCAGACCCGAATGGAAAGGGAAGACGATGGCCATTCGAGAAGCTCACAATGTAAGAGACCTCACCATTGAAGAATTGATGGAAAATCTCATGGCATATGAGATTGAGCTCGAGGAAGACAAGAAGATAGAGGAGAAACCAAAGAAAAAGAACCTAACGTTCAATGCCAACGAAGAAGACTCTGACTTCACTGACAGAGAAGATCACATTGCTTTCATCTCGAAAAACTTCAAGGACTTCATGACAAGTAAGTACGGTAAACGATCTTTTCGTTCACTAATAATATTATTTGTTTTGGTCGCAACAAACCAGGACATGTAAAAATAGACTGTCCATTGGAAAAGAACAACAGAGACACCAAAGATCGTGGCAAAAGCAGAGAGAACAATGAGAGAAAAACGATAGAAGAAACAAGATTCAACGACCAAGAAAAGACGCATATGCAGCTTTCGATCAAAGTGATGATTCCACCCCCGACGAATCATCATCAGCCGACAAAGAAGATAGAAGAGAATCAGCCCATATGTGCTTCCTAGCTTCCAAATCATCCTATGTAAGCTCGTTTCATAATTAAAGATGATTCATTATCAAGCGATGATGAAAACATGGATTATAGGGGTGCATATAAGGAGCTTTGCTCACTGCACGAAAAGCTCATTAAAGAAGATAGCAAAACACTGAGATTAGTTAAAACATGATACAAAAGATAAAGAGGAACTTCTTAAAGAAAACACTGCACTAAAAGAGAAGAACGAATCACTAGAAAAAGACATGCAATACATGAAAAAGAAAATTGAGGGTTTGGATAATATTCTCGTGTCTATTAAAGACAAATACGATTCTACGATGAAGATTGTCGAAAACTTCAATAAAGAAAAAGGAAAACTAGATAGTCTAATCAACAGTCAAAAAGCATGATCTAGCAAAACCGGACTTGGTTATGATTCAAATCATACCAAGAAAAGGATTAATCATACTAGGATGCATCATGCTAACACAAAGTTTTGAGCATATGGATTCCCAAGCATGTGACGGATCAAAAGAAACAAAGGTACGCAACCAATTTTGTTCAAAATGTTCATTTAAATAAAAATTATAAATATGTTTCTATTGAAGGAACTAAACCATATTGGGTTTGGCTTCCTAAAGACTAATCATCTGGACTCAACTAAATAAAGAGTACCACAATGTTTATAATTTTCAGGTACTCTAAAACAAAGGAGGAGGAACACTAAAACATCAGCGCTTTGCGGAAAGATCGGTTAAAATTTGTCGCTTCATAAATGCTTAATAAATATGGAGGATTTAACTTTAATATTTTTTGCTCCGTATGTATGTTTATTTGTGTTATTTAATTCACTAGTTAAGATTTTTGGCAAAACACTCAAACCAGCACGTCGAAAACCCCTCCGGATGAGAAAAATCTCAAACCCAGGAGGAAGTCGACTACTATGGCTGGGAGTCGACTCCCAGAGTGCGGTTGCCAAAATCTGTGCCCTTTTTTGACTAACTCTTGGTGGTTTTCTAATACTTCTTGGGCTCATATCCACTTGATAACTTAAACACAATAAGAGAATTGATCCTAGCCTTTCCCTTCTTTGATCTAAAGGCCCTCATTCATCTCCCTCCTCATCATGAAAACACAAAACACAAGACCTATGTAGCCGACCACCCCATTTGGGCTCTTCATCTTGAAATTTTTCATGCTCTTACTCATCTCTTCTCCTAGGAGCTCTTGATCCTCAAAGATCCCTCATTTCCTTCAAGGAAATCTCTATCAACAAGGTATAATCCTCATTCTCTCTTTCAATACTTATATATCACTTTCAATATTTCATATTCCTTCAATCATCATGCCTAAGAAAATGGTTGCAATTAAAAAGAGAAAGGTTGGTGTCACAAGTATGGATGAGTCCGCAAGAGGCAAATATCCGAGCAAATCCATTCAAAGACTGCCAGAGTGATTACAGTCACTTTTAGGATTCAAGAAAAACCTGACTCCTAGCTGGGTCGAATCCGTTCACCAGATACTGAAGCATTTGCCATCTGCCAAGATGGACGGGGATTCGCTGACGAACAGCCCAACATTGGAACAGGTTGAGACCGAAGGAGAAGAAGCTCTTCAGAGGATTCAAGGTACACGTCCGCCCCCTGTTTCTTTTATCTTCGCAGCTCCTGAATTATCACAATTACCATAAAAGAGCGGGAACTCTTGAAACTTTTCTTGGTTAACAGATGATATCAGTTTACAGAATGTTCGTCTCAACAAGTTGAGCACAGAAAGGAGACGGGTGCTAAATAAGTACCTGGATTTGAAAGGTCATATTCACAATTACGCTCGATTCCTGCTTTCCCCTATACAAATTTCGGGGTTGACCAGTAACTAATAAGAGAGACCTTATAGCATAAGTGGTAATTAGAAGAAATTATGCTTACCTGTGCAGGGAACATTCGCGTATTTTGCCATATACGTCCTCTTCTAGGAGATGAGAAGCATGCAAAACCTGTGGTTACCACAGATTCAATCAATGTCTTTCTGAAGATTACTGGCAACAAGAGTAAACAGTATAATTTTGACAAGGTTTTCCACCCAGACACCACTCAAGGTAGAGGATGTCTGGCATGTTATTTATCTAGAATAAATCTGAGCCTAAACACATGAAACAAATCTAAACTCAAATTTTTTTTGGCAGACGATGTATTCTCTGAAATTGAACCCGTGATTAAATCAGCATTGGATGGATACAATGTTTGCATATTTGCTTATGGGCAGACAGGCACGGGGAAAACATATACAATGGTACGGCTGTGGCTGGAATTTGGTGACCCTCAAGGAATGACTTGGTCGTGATTCAATCAGTAAGAAATAAAATGGTCCTTGTTTTCTGCTGTTTGTTGTTTGCATGATTTAGGAAGGCAGGCCAGATTGCCCTGGTGTTGTGCCATGAGGGATTGAAGCAGTGTTTGATCAAGCATTGGAAAGCAACTGCAGATTTCAGTTCACTTTCAGCATGCTTGAGGTTTATATGGGAGGCCTAAGGGATTTACTTGTTCTTCCAAGCACAAAGAGTGGATTTCATAAAGCACCTAGACAAGTTCTTAGGTTTTATGTTGATCAACAAAGAAAAAACATATTTGTCACAACCAACTACTTTGCACTTTAAATGGACATGTTGCAATATTTGTCAACCATGAAACAACAAAAACAAGGAGCCATATCCACATTTATGGGGTCAGCTACACACATTCTTTCTTCATCAGCTCTGTGAGGGCCAGCTGTATTTTTGAAAGAGGGACTATGACATCCTTTCTTGCTGTTCAGTCCAACATTTAGGTATTTCCCTAGTCCTTGTAGCTCCATATATCACCCTATCACCCTCGGCGGACACACTCATTGGTCTCTATGCACCTGCACAAACCAACTCACTTGATTATTGTCTTGTATTTTTTCCTCGTTTGAAGCTACCTCTAACCTCGTGGCATCCATCGACTCATGTCATATCTTTACTATATTTCCACCCATCCAACTATACATTTCTGAGCATAGCGGTTTTCTAATTGCCTAGTATAATGACCCGATGTGCATGGCTGCGATATATCCATCTTACATAACCTTTCCTTAAATTTCATAGGTATTCACAATGACATAACACAACAGAAGAACACATTTTAACGATTCCAGCCAGAACATGGTTCAGATGCTAGTATATTTTGCACTCATATGAACATATAGTTGAAACAACATACAACCAACAAAACCAACTGAAGCCAACATGAAAAGAACAAAAGTTCTCATATAGGAAGATACATGATGATTTAACTCCTGAGAGGAGAAATGGTTAAGACAGCCTCATGAGATGAGACTGCAGTTCAATGGGAGTCACCAAAATGATAATGATTTTTCCGTGTGGGTTGTCAAATGCTTTAGGAAGATTGTTTCTTGGTAATGCAATGCAATTTTTAAATCAATTATCAAGTAATTTATGTTGATAAACAACCATTGAAACATTTTGGACGAAGACCTAGTCATTCCAGGACCAAGACCTGCATTTGGTTGTTTCTGTAAAATCGGCACTTCTAGTTAGGGCCTCCTTTAAGCTTCTTCTTCTAGTAGTCATAAAGAACTTCCATTTCCACTATCTAGTGTCTTCTATGGTTCACCCAGCCTCAACCCATCATAAATGGAATTTCATCAGTATAAGGTTGCCACTCATGAGCAAATTTGATGTTAACAGTTTCTTCTTGCATCTCAACAGACACTGTTATCGTGTTCAATGCATAAAAATGAGATAATAATCGGTGCCCATTTTGAATATCTTTTATTTTATGGGCAATAATCTAATTCAATCATTAGTTGTTTATCAAAGAGATTTCTCAACTGGCATCCCGGGTTATTATACTACTCGAGCAACACTGTTTCATTGACACCCTAAAGAAAGAGAGAGGTCAGGAGAGGGGCCGACAATTTTGTTACAGTAGTGAACACACAAACCAAGTTGAAACCATATCTGGCTCGAAAACTTAAGTCATTAGATAGACATGCAACTTCAATTTTATCTTCCTCACCTCTTTTTCTTATGGGCCTATTTTTTTTAACACCCCCTTTCAAACTCATAGTGGATTCAATCTGTGTTTGTATTTAGACGGGATGACTAGTGACGATGCTGAAAATATAAGAGGGATGTCAAACCTGAGATCAGACTCAAGCAAAATCGGATGACAAAGGAAGCCGAAAGGAATTAAGTAACAAAGGAGGAGCTGAGCAGAACTAGAGCTCTGATATCATGTAAAGATAAATGAAGAGATAGCGGGATAGAAGGACACAATTAGCTAGATTGGTGAGAACACAAATTGAGTTGAAACCTTTCGGTTAAAAGTGTAAGAAATTAGGTAGATGCCCAACTTCACTTTAATGTTCCTCGATTTTTTTTCTATTTTTCAATGTGGAACTATTTTTCCATATTTTTATTAACAGATACATTTATTATGAAGCCATATCCTTGTCTGGGACTTATTCTTGGGTATTATTTGGCTCATCCCCACATCCCCATCATGATACTTCTTAAATATTGCTAGGCTACACAGACTCTTCAAAATAGGTATCGTGTCTGTGTCCGATACCGACACTTGCTGGACATGTATTGGGCATTTTGATTCCGTATCCAACTTTAAATACCTAAAAAATTGCATTTCTGAGCTGTCAGCTTTAACTAAAAATCTAAAGATCGCGTATCGGACACTTTAAAGCTATATGTCTCTTTAAAAATATAAAATTAGTCTTCTTAACCAAACAAGTACTATGTCAAAGCTTAAACATCACAAGAAGTGGATTACATGTTGATTAGATTTTTTTAGATTGTTTTGTTTGATTTCATTACTTGATTAGAAACAATGAATTTTGTCTTTGACATTTATATCTGTTCATTTTCATAGAATCCATCTTAATTGCTATGGGTTTTGTTCTGAACTAGATATAAAAATCTATGCATGCACATAAGTTGTTATATCGTCATGTCCTCGTATCCTACTTTTTAAGGATTTGTCACGTTCATATTTCCATGTCGTGCCGTTCTGTGTATTGTGTCAGTGTCCATGCTATTAGTTGCCCGGATACCTCCACTACACTTCTCTAATGTGTCCTTACCTGAGAACATATGTTTAATTTATCCTCATTTGTTTAATATTTTAATTTTTTGAATTCACTATCTCGTCACTTGCTAGGCATATTTAGTTACCTTAATATAATACTCCTTGATATACATATCACACATGGAATTATCTTTTTCTTTTCCACGATGATTTCTAGTGGCATGCAACTGTCCATATCCACTCATCTAAGCAGTCAATTTTGATTTTGCTTTCATTTTAGTATACATTAGGTTTATGCATACACTAAAGCTTAGAAATTAACTATTCATGTAATTTTCTTTTAACAGTCTCTCGATCCAAATGGATCGTAACGGCAGCATTGAGATTGAAAATCTTGTTGATATCAAAGTGACTGATTTTGAACAAGTGAAAAGGTTATACATAAAGTTTCGCGCATCCACAATAAAGTTTCGCGCATCCACAATTGAAAATCTTGTTGATGTCATGTTCTTTCAAATTAGATTTACATAAAGTTTCGCGCATCCACAATAATACTGAGGGGGCTTGCATCAAAACGTACTACATAATATTACACGATTTGGAGCGTATTTCCCAAAAAAATTTATGGGGTTCAACGGTGGTGGTGGTGGTCGCTACCTCCACTTCTCTTGCAACTCCTTCCTCTCAGACAAATACCATGTTACAAAGATGGCAGCAACCAGAGCAACGATGGTGATAATAAGTAAAGCATAGCTGAAATCTTCTGTCAGTGAATCGTATGTTCTTGATGGAGCAATCCTGGTATAAAAGAGATCTACCCCATATGTGAAGACATGAGCAGTGGATTCGAGCTTGGCATGAAAAGTTGCAATCCCTCGGACGCCTTCCACTTGGAGAGAGTGAGTCACATATGACTGCACATAAAACAATAGGCATCAGCATGACATAAAGTAACTCACCCAACCATAGGAATGCCATAAAAAGTATTTGCCAACCAAGAGTATGCATGAAGAAAAAATGTCATGCAAAAAGCTACAACAGAAATTTACAGCTAGGTCCAATATCAATTCTATCCAATAGAGTTATTACTCAGTTGCAGTTTGGAAGAATAAAACCAGTTCATGGAATTCGGTAGCAAGCTAAGAAGGCACACTGGACTTGGTTGTAAAAAAATCTAAAAGCAAAAGGGTTATTATATAATCTGTTAATTTCTGTTCAACTGTTATTTTCTGAACCAACTAAATACTTTTCTTATACGAGAATAAAGTATATCCACACCACCCCTCAAAAACTTTACTTTCCACTTTTTTCGATGACCAACATCATTCATCGTGATCTACAAATCGTGGATGATTAACACATCAAAAAAATGTGAATCCAATGCTATTTGACCCTCGTTCATATTGTTACAAATTCAACTGTTTCAAAACAATAAAATGTATTGTAATGAGCCAAGCTAATGTCAAGTCCCACTAAGGGTTCACTCATATTGGGGATTTTTTGAGGTTTTTAGAATATGTACATCAACCCAAACAAAACAAAAATTGGAAAATATAAATATGGAAAATGAAGTTTTTGAGGACCGGTGTAGGAAATTTCCTACACCGGCTGCTCACCTACCTTAACATCTTGTCCTCCGCTGTAACAAAAAGGTTATCGCTGCTTCAAATCTTCTAAATCTTAAAGCTCAAAGTAGTTCCTTTACTCCATGATAGGGATATATTTTCCCTTTTAAGAATATCCTAGCTCCATCCTATCCCAATATTTATACTTTAAGAATATCCTAGTTCCATCCTACCGCAAATAATTATCCTTCCAGGATGTCCTATTTCCATCCTGCCATGTGTCCATTTTGACGGTCATAGTGATCAAGAAGGAACCATTCAAATTTAAAATTTATTTCTGAATTCTCATGAAGTAGCAAAACTGATGATACATGAAATGTACGTGAGCAGTCCGTCCGAGTATTCTTCAGCGGTACCCACCAGCCCCCAAGGAGTCGGAGATACCCTTCCCAAACTACCATTATGAACAACTTATTCTTCATTTTCATATCAATCAATTCAATAAACAGAACACCATCATCGATTCCCCGACAAACTAGGACGCATATAGAAGCAAAGAAACTGCATTTAAAAAGTATTCTACACAGATTCTATGATACAGCATTCGCATGTCCACATTCGCAGCTTCAATGTAAAGCACTCTATGTAAAGCACTCTGTTGAATATTGAGTCCCAATATATGTTTTGATGATGAGCTATATTCGTTGTGCTACTAATTTATAAATGCAGAATCAAGAAGAAGATTAAAGCTTTAGTAAAGGTGTTCAAGGCAACGAATTAAGCAAGAAAAGAACCAAAGAAAAGGTGTTCAAGGCAACGGATTAAGCAAGAAATGAACTTATTCTTCATTTTCATATCAATCAATTCAGTAAACAGAACACTATCATCGATTCCCGACAAACTAGGACGCATATAGAAGCAATGAAACTGCATTTAAAAATCATTCGCATGTCCACATTCGCAGCTTCAATGTAAAGCACTCTGTTGAATATTGAGTCCCAATATATGTTTTATGACGAGCGAACATATTCGTAGTGCTACTAATGTATAAATGCAGAATCAAGAAGAAGATTAAAGCTTTAGTACAGGTGTTCAAGGCAACGGATTAAGCAAGAAAAGAACCAAAGAAGAACCAAGATAAGAACTTGAATACCATGAGTATGCATCGTGAAGAAAACAAGGCAACTTGTATTTTTTATGTAATTATTTTCTTATCCTAAATTCTTTTGTTAAAAGCCTTGATGAAGCACCTCTCTCTCTCACATTTAACATTACTAAAAAAGTTTTTAAATTTTTTGAAACATCCTGTATTTTTTCCTAAGTTTTTTAGGCCAAAACAATGCAATTTTTTATTTATTAGTCGACCAATAGCTGGCTTATCAGCATGTCAAATTAGTCGACCAATGTTACCCAACTAGTTGCACCATTAGTCGACTAATGGATGAACACTAGTCGACTAATTTAAAACAAAGACTTCTATAGTTTTCTGGCATGATTGATTAGTCTATTAAAGCACTCTAATTAGTCGACTAATGGCTATCAGTCGACTAATGTTCTACTCTAGTCAACTATTAGTCGAATAATAGTTCTACTTTAATAAATAATGATATTATCGTTGCCTAGAACATAATTTGCACAACTAGCCGTTGTATGGCCATATTTGAGAATTTTCTTTATGGATTTTTCACATCTATAAATATCCTAGGGATTTTATAACAAGAAAATTTCGTAATCTTTCAATATAAAAATCATTTTATTTTGAAGAGAAAATTACATACTTTTTATATTCAAGAGAATTATTTTTGTGAAAAGCTTTCTTAAGAAAAATCTCATTTTGGTATTTGCTCTCTATAAGTTTATTTTCATCATCTTCTTGGCCAAAACCTTTTGATCTATATTCCCTGATTTATACATCTTAAAATAGAGATATTAACCCAATAGCCACTACAACACTTATGCTTCATCTCAGGCTATATGAAATTGTTCAACACAAAAAGTTGTAAGTATTTTTTTCTTAGCTTGTATGATGGAAATGGTAAGTTTGCTTTCGAGATATTTTCGAAAGGGTTTCTCTCAGTTTTGCGAGGGGTTACACACGCAAGGTTGTTCGATGGATTTCCTTACACCGGGGTGTGGTGTAAAAAAGGTTGTACTAAGTACTTTGCAAGAAGTTAATAGAAATATCAAGCGGAAATTGCTTGGGGACTGAAATAGATCTATTAGGTATATTCCCTGATTTATACATCTTAAAATAGAGATATTAACCCAATAGCCACTACAACACTTATGCTTCATCTCAGGCTATATGAAATTGTTCAACACAAAAAGTTGTAAGTATTTTTTTCTTAGCTTGTATGATGGAAATGGTAAGTTTGCTTTCGAGATATTTTCGAAAGGGGTTCTCTCAGTTTTGCGAGGGGTTACACACGCAAGGTTGTTCGATGGATTTCCTTACACAGTGGTGTGGTGTAAAAAAGGTTGTACTAAGTACTTTACAAGAAGTTAATAGAAATATCAAGCGGAAATTGCTTGGGGACTGAAGGCATGTCAAGGGTTGACCGAACCAATTTAAATCTTGTTTGCAATTGCTTTTATGTGATCTCTTATTCCTGCAATTTGTGTTTTATATTCCACTACTTATCTTTATATTTTTAAGAACCATTGTTGATTAAAAATCTAGTTTAGTAACTCAAATAGATCTATTAGGTAGAATCTTCTTAAGATTTTTTAAAACATTATTCATCCCCCTCTAGTGTTTTCTATTTGTCATCCATAAAATCTCAATAAGTGGTATCAGAGCTAAATTGCAGGATGGCATCGACATCTAGATCGCAGTTCGTTAAAGGACATTCAACCATTCGTCCACCTATATTGACCGGCACCAACTATGGGTTGGAAGACCCGAATGATGAATCTATCTTATAGATCAATTGGCTTCGACCTATGGATGATTGTAGAGTCACCACACATACAACCAACAACACCAACCACTACTTAGCATGGGGAGAAGAAAGCCAAAGACACTTTGAACGCCAAGGCAATGAACGCCCTTTTCTTTACACTCGAGAGCAACAAATTCAATGGGGTTTATATGGCGACCACAGCACATCGAATATGGCACGTCCTCGAGGTAACACATGAAGGGACTAACAAAGTCGAAGATTCGAAAATTTCTCAATTTGTTCGTAGGTTAGAATTTTTCAAAATGAAGGAGAATCTATAACGAAGATGCACACCTTTCAGACATCGCCAACTCCATTGTCGTGCGAGGCAAGAAGTACACCCAGGCAGAGAGCTCGTACGTAAGACTCTTCATTCTCTCACACCAGAATAGGAGAAAAAGACATCGACAATTGAAGATGTGCACGATCTCTTTAAGCTTATCATGGAGGATCTCAATGGCAATCTCATGTCTTATGAGCTTCAACTTGAAGAGAGGAAGCAAGAAGAACCTAATAAAAAGGCGCTGGCAAGTGCTAGGCAATCTCATTGCCGTGCTAGGCAATCTCATGTCTTAAGGCCACCTCGAATTCAGATGACAAGGAGATCGAGGAAATAGCGCTCATGACAAGAAATTTCAAAAAAATTAAAAGGTACATACAAGTTAAACAAAGCTAAATTATCTACTGAAACTATTTTGTGATGTAAATGTAATAAGCCAAGGCACTACAAAAAGACTTGCCTATTTTGGAGAACAAAGCTCAAATCGTTGAAAAGCCAAATAGACAGAAGAATGCTCTTGCAACGACATGGGTCGATTCGAATTCCTCATCCGACGAAGACGAGAAAGTAGAGGAGGAAAGAGCTAACATTTGCTTCATGGCAGAAACCGACCAAGAGGTAAGTTTTGACTTTGATAGTTAAGATGAGAATGAATTATTTCATGCTTTTAATGAATTGTATGGTCAACGGGAATTTTTAAAAGAGCATAAAACATTGAAAAGTAATTATAAAATTTTAAGTAAAAATCTATTATACATTTGACAACCTTTTTTGAATTCTAAGGCTGACTAGGACAAGATAAAGAGTGGCTAGAATTTGATCTTGGAAAACGAAAGGTTGAGATTGGATTTTGTGAAAATTTTAGTGGAAAAACTTAAATTTTGGAGGGAAAAGTGTCTTGGGAACCAAAACTTTGAAATTAAAAGTGTATTGGGAAAGATTATGGAGATTATATTTTGGGAAAAAGTGTCTTGGGAACCAAAACCTTGAAATTAAAAGTGTCTTGAGAAAGATTGTGAAGAAACATGATCCATTAAATTAAACAAAGTAAAAAAATTAGCGTAAAAAAATTTAAGTTAATATCGTCACCGAAAAATACCCTGAGATTTGTTGTTCCGCGCCGAAGGCGACCGCTAAATTTTTTACGCTAATTTGTTGTTCCGTGCCAAAGGCGCCTGCGCCGAATTTGTTGTTTTGCACCTACTGCGCTCGCGCGTTGTTCCGCACCAACAAACGACGACCCGGGCAATTTTTTACGCTAATTTGTTGTTTCGCGCCAAATGCGCCTGTACCAAATTTGTTATTCTGCGCCGAGTGCCCTCGCGCGTTGTTCTGCGTCGAATTTGTTGTTCCACTAAATTTTTTACGCTAATTTGTTGTTCCGTGCCGAAGGCGCCGACGCCAAATTTGGTTTTCCGCGCCAAATGCGCCCGCCCCAAATTTATTGTTCAGCACCGAAAGTGCTCGCGCGTTGTTCCGCACTGAAGGCGTCCACGCCGAATTTGTTGTTTCGCGCCAAAGGCGCCCGCGCCGAATTTGTTGTTCCGCGCCGGATTTGTTGTTCTGCACCGAAGGTGCCCCGCCGAAGGTGTCCATGCCGCTAAATATTTTTACGCTAATTTGTTGTTCTTTTAAATTTTGTCTGTGGAAATAATTTTTTGGGAAACAAAGATTTTGCTGGGGAAAATCTTAAATGAACCGTGCCCATGGGCACGGGTTATGACTAGTTGTTCTATAAAAGATGACTAGTCATAACCAGTGATCATAAGAAACAAGACATTCAAAGTATTCTCCCGAAAAATTTCAACACATTCAAAATCTTTTCTCCCAAAAAATTTACAACCTCATTCAAAATTACCTACCCAAAATTCAACCGCATTCAAAATCCCCTTAAAAATTTGCAGTCACCTTCAAAATATCCCTCCAACTAAAAAATTACTCATATTCAAACTAAAACTAAGTTTTCCCAGAGAATTTAATTCCCCCAAAAAATTTGTCCCCTTAATATTTAGTTCCCTCTAAATTTAGTTTCCATAAAACTTTAGTTTTCCCAGAGAATTCAGTTCCCAAAAAAATTTTAGTTCACTCCAAATTTAGTTTCTCCCAAAATTTAAAATATTAATTCCCAAAAAATTTAGTTCTCCCAAATTTTTTGCAAAATCTCATCGTAACTATTGATTCCTTAATATTCAATTCCAGCCGTCTTCCTACCTATCCTTTTGTCGTAGTCAGAAAACTAATTAAAAACATTCCACAATTGTATAATAGATGTCTTTGATTAATAAGATTTAGATGATGAAAACCTAAAATTAAAGGCGAGAACAATTTGTATATGATTGAATGTGGAGACATAAGCAGTAGAGTAGGTGACTTGATAACGATATAATTTCAATCAAGATTAAATATGATGAGTTATATAAGAATGTAGATAAATTTTATATGGGTAATGAAACTTTAAATAACTTATTATCCACTCAAAATGTAACCAATAACAAATTCGGTTTAGGTTACAATAATGACCATAAGGAAAATGTGCATATCAATAATCCTAAACGAGGTAATGTGCAAAAGAATAAATTCAATAATAACAAATTAAATCATGGAATTCAAATATGGTTACCTAAAAATGATACTAATAAAATGAAGAACACATACATAAATAATTTTATAGAAAACATTCATTTTTCTAAAAAGTATAAATGTGTTCACACGAGGAAATCCAAAAAATTATAAATGTGTTCACACGAGGAAATCCAAACCTAAATATATTTTGTTTCCTAAAGAATGAAATTACATGAAATCCTAAATAAGGTACCCTAAAACAAACCCTCATGATATATTCATTGGTACCTTATTTAAAAGAAAACAAATTAAAAATCATTTATTTGAATTTTGTAAAAAAATCAAGTTAAAATAATTAATAATTTAATTAATAAACAAAACAAAATATTAAAAATGTTGAATTCTGTCCTATTTGCTGATTAGTCGACAAACGCAATAACTTTAGTCAACTAATCCTGATGTCTAAATCAGACATAGGTTCTGTTTTTTCAAATTACTCGACCAACGTTCATCTCCTAGTCGACTAATGACCCATTATCGACCAATATTCACTGACTAGTCAACTAATGACCAGTTAGTCGACTAATGATTCAACACTAGTCGACTAATCTGCGAGAATGGTGTTTTTGAACTTTAATTCACTCTTATTGCTTGAACCCGATAGCCTATTGGATCTCATCACTTACACGCATTAAAGGATCAAATTCTCACCATTTAAATATGATCCAATGGACCAAAATTCTTCAACCCTCATCAAAACTCTTAGTTTTGAGCTAAAATTTTTCCCTCGAGTTCATCCCTCTCTCTCAGCTCAGATCAACCGATTCCCCACATCCTTGAAGCCCCAAGCTAAAGATCAAGCTCATATCTTCTCCAAGCTTCAAATTTTTTAAGGTCTAATCTTTTATTTACATGATCTCCAGTTGATTTCCAGATTTAGTTTTCATAAACCCCAGGTTTTTAAGCATTCATCTCATAAACCCTAGTTCATATTTTTAAACCCTAGAATTACATAGTGTCTAAGAGAGCTAAAACTTCACCTTCAAAGCCATTATCATCTAGATCAACACCCATCTTTCATTAATATTTAAAAAGGCCAGACCTAAAAATATCTTAAATATTCTGAAATTGATATACCGTGTGAAAGGTTTGTAAAATTTGAGAATTTTTCCACATTTAGACTCCCACAAATTTTCCTTAGTAACCGTATGCATGATGTGTTTGGTTTGCAAAATAAATATAAGTGTTATCCTATGCTTGTGTACTTGTTTTACACAAATTTGAAGATAATCAAGTAATGAGCGTAGTGAAGAATCTCCAAATAAAATTGTCTTGTAGGAAGATAGGAATAATACTTAACATCTTTAGCCATGGTCGAACCCTTAATGAAATTGTTATGGATGTTGACGACATCCTTTATAGCATGCTTTTATAATGTTCTACCTATTAGAATAGGCATTGCATCAAGTCTTCTACGCCCACAAGCTAGAATAGTAGCTAGAATTCTTTTATACAATCTTATTCAGACAACTGGTAGCTTTACCTATATTTCAGTTGATTTGGCCAAATGTGTATATACACACCTAGTCAATTCAATGTGAATTGAGCTCTCATTATTTATGAGAATATTGCTAAACCCACTTTCACATCAATCAATCATGGATGCATGTTGACTAGCATCTTCTTGCATTCCAAAGTAAACCCAGAGACAGAAAATGAAATTCTTCCCGGTATGATACCCTTTGATAGGGCTGCTATCTCTAGGATGCATCTTCCTAATACTACTCAAGATGAACCACAACCCCTACTTGAACCCCAAGCTCAACCACATCCACAACCTCCTGCAGATGGCCCTTCCAATGTTCCTCTCACCCTCTCTGCCTTCTAAAGCCTTGCGAGTCGATGTCATCAGAATAATGACAACTAAATGTCATGATGCATCATGTGGGACAAATGCATCAAAACAAGATGAACTCCTCCATAAGTAACAAAGATTGATAAGAGATATCATTGATCTTCATAGTGCTTAAGATGCTCTTCGGGCTAGACACGATCATGACTCTCCAAAGGAATAATTCTTGATGTACTTCATTGTAATATGATGTATTAAGAGTGTTAAGAAACTTAAATGTATTTTTGTGAGGTTGAAACATGCTTTGTGGTGTGTGTTTTGATGTTGTGAAATTGTGATGTATTTTAAGTATGCTTGGAATCTTATGTAATGACTATCTTTAATTATCTTTAATTAATGAAGTGTGTTTTCTATTTCTAGATTGTGTATCTCCATTTAGATTTACTGGTCATAACCCGTGCCCGTGGGCACGGTTCATTTAAGATTTTTCCCTGCGAAATTTTTGTTCACCAAAAATTATTTCAACAGCCAAAATTTAAAAGAATAACAAATTAGCGTAAAAATATTTAGTAGCATGGACGCCTTCGGCGTGATCACCGTCGGTGCGTAACAACAAATTCGGTGCATGTGCCTTCGACGCGGAACAACAAATTCGACGTGGACGCCTTCGACGCGAAACAACAAATTAGCGTAAAAAAATTGCGCGGGTGCCTTAGGCGCGGAACAACAACTAAGCATAAAAATTTTAGCGGGGCGGACGCCTTTGACGCGGAACAACAAATTCGACGTTAAAAAATTTAGCAGACGCGTGCGCTAAGAATAATTTAGGAAGAAAAATACCTACCTCTGTAATGGAGTAGGGCAGCAGAGGAGGTGTTTTTCTAAACAAATTTTTAATTTTAAAAGAAAGTTCTTGGTTCTTAACAAATTTTTAATTCCCTCTGTGTTGTGCTCTCAATAATCAGTGCTCAAGAATAATATTCTTTTGTTGTTGCTGCGGTTATTGGGGTTGGATTTTATTTTAAATGTCGAGTCCAAACTGTTTGATGAAATGCATCTTTGAATGAGTTTTGAAAGACCCATTTCTTTTTTATGGTAGCAGGGGTCTTGAATTTTAGCTCAAATGGCACATGTACTTTGATTATTTAATGCCCAGTTCTTTTATAAAATCTTGTGAGTTGAATGGCCTGAACAATTTGTGGGTTCCACAGGGTAGGATGAATGTATCCGGATGCTTTGGAAATGATGTCTTCAAAGAGAGAGAAAACTTTTGATGTCTTTAATTTTGATTTGGAAATGCTGTGACATGCAGTAGAGTCAAAAATTAACTGACACATGCGCAGAGAAGTAAAAAGATGAAAGATACAAAAGTTTTCAAAGGGTTTCCCAGATTTATCAACAAATAAGAAGCAAGCTTGCACTCAATAACATCGTTGGGTCTGTCCGGATGTGCTCCACTTGTTTTCGGGCCAAGCATCCTTTGGAGCTGCTACACCTATAATATCTCCTGCAATTATCCAGAAGTAGAATCTCAGCATTTCATAAGACCAGCGAAATCACAAATAGAAGAACCCTGATTTAACACAAACATGACATACCTAGGGTAAGGGGAGCCCTTGATTGGTTTTTGTTAAATACCTTAGGGTAATAACAAACATGATTTTATGCCTTTTAAAAAATATGTATGACATGCAGCTCTTATTATTTCTTTTTCAAGCTCTATCCAAATCCTTATTATACATCCATCTCATTTATTGGATCGTTAATTTCTGCCTTTAGCTTAAGTGTTCCCAATTATATAGATTGACAGTAAGTTCAAAAAAAGTATAGTAGCAGCACCAACATCAGACCTGGGAATAAACATGAATTTATAGCTATTGATGTACAAATTTTATATGACAAATTGCTCCTTCGCTTTAAATAATTGTTCACGAAAATTTTCATTTTTCACCATATTCTGAACTCAAAATTCAATCCTGCCAAAGTTTCAACATTAGCCTGTTCATACCAAGCACCGAGATTTATATAGAGCTTCAAAATATAAAGAAGCAACGTGGAAAACGAAGATCTTCAAATCAAAAGACAGATTCGCACAATGGAAAATACAGAAAAATCATCACTACATCTTCAAATTCAGAATCTTATCTTTCCAAATTTGCCATTACAATTTTTTTATATAAAAAACCTCACCTTTCTTTGAAGACGATGGCAAGGATGGATTAATCGCTGCTTTAGAAGCGTGAGAGGCATGATCATCTCCTTGTCCATTTGATAGTAACGCGACTTGTTCGTCCTTAGGGTTCCTCTTGCTCCTCTTGTTCTGGCGCTCCTCTTGTTGAAGAATCTTCCCTTTGTCGAATGCGAATCTTCGCTCTAGGGCTTCTAGTGCCCGCTTCTTCTGGTCGGAGATAGGCGACGGCATTGCAACTTCGACCTTTCCTATCTCCCTCCTCGCCTTCGCCACTTCGGCTCTCAGCTTCTCCGTTTTTTCCACCAACTCGTCCCGATCCTTCAGAAGCTTCCCGACGTCTGATCTCACTACGGCCAGCTGAGCCCTCAGCTCCTCCGCTCTCCTCACCTACTCCTCCTCGGCCCGCAGCAGCGTTCGTAAAGTTATGTGACCTTGGCGTCGGACTCAGACTGGGATTGGACGGCGGAGTTGGAGAGAAGGCGTCAGTCGTGGAGAGAGGCAAGGTCAGTGGCCGCCGGCGGCGACTCGGGCGAGGTGCGGCGGCGGCTCGGCCGGCGAAGGGTGGCCGAGCGGCGGCGGCGGACGGGCGATCGGGCGAGCAAAGGGGGACTCGGGCGCTGGGAATGCGAAGGGTCGGGCTGTTGCGATTTGGTTCGTTTCGAAAAACGAGCCTGACCCTCGCCCCTATTTATAGTAAAAGTTACGACTCGGCCGAGTGACTGGGTCGCTCGGTCGAGTGAACTTTTAGGAAAAATTCCTCCCCGCTACGCTTCGGCCGAGTGGCCTTGCCACCCTCGACCGAGTGGAGTAAGTCCATTCGGCCGAGTGGCTCAAGCTACTCGACAAGACTCTCCCTAGGAGCGTATCAGTTTTACTCGGCCGAGTGAACATATATACTCGGTCGAGTAGCAGTTATACTGAAATCGGGAAAATAAACAGAGAGTTGGGTACATCAGACTTCCCTCGTTCGTGAGCGGCTCGGCCGGACGAACTTGTGTGCTCGGCCGAGTGACTAGTATACTCGGCCGAGTGAGCCTTGTTTGCTGCTGTTTGTCTTCGTTAGGGCTCTAAACTCTGTTTTTCTTCTTCCAGTTGATTTCATCTTCCTCCTAAGCATCGAGCGCCTTCCTGGGGCGCTCCTCGTCGCCTCGTTCATCCTCCTAATGATGGGTACCTCGTTCTCCTCTCCTGTCAGGAAAAATAGGACCCGTTATCACAAAAAATTTTGGGCGAACGACTCAAAACACTAAAAATTTCTAAAACAAAAATAAAAGAAAAGTAAAAATAAAACTATAACCGTCGGGTTGCCTCCCGACAAGCGCTCGTTTAAGGTCGTGAGCTCGACCCCCTATGATTTTCAATTAATGCGGGATGTTTGGTGCATATGAGATGCACCCGTCAAACTTTCCGGGGAGAACGCTTGGATTCGGAAGTTGCGGCGGCGTGTTCTCCCTCGGTGGTCTCTCGTCTCGAATAGTGTTGGGGGGTGGCTCCCTCAAGCTAGCGTTTGCTCCGGTCCTCGGCTTCATCGGTGACGCCGATTTCCGTGCCGACGGGGCTTTCTTCGGAGACTTTAATTTCGAGAGCTTGCAGAGCTCTCGAATCCTTGCGACATCAGCGTCGCCTTCATCAATTTCAGCGGAGAAGTCGGGGGAATCATTTATCTTCTCTTCTTGGTCCAAATCCGGGCCTTCCTCGAAATCCTCCTTGAATAGATCGCCGATCGAATGGGGGATCGCTTCCTCAATAACCTCGTCAAGGAGGCGTGAAAGATCATCCGGCCGTCCCTTAAGTAGATATATTCTATTGATTTCTCCCATTGGGACTCCCTCGGAATAATGCTTGAGCCTTTGACCATTTACCTTGAATGTGGCTCCGTCCTTGCTTTCCAACTCGAAGGCCCCTCTCGGTTGTATGTGCTAGATGGTGAAAGGTCCGGACCAACGTGACCTCAACTTTCCGGGAAATAGTCGGAGCCGGGAATTATAGAGCAAGACCTTATCTCCTACCTTGAAGTCTGTGACGGTTAAGCGGGCATCGTGGAGAATCTTGGTCATTTCTTTGTAAATTCTCGAGCTCTCGTAGGCGTCTCTTCTTATCTCATCAAGCTCGTTGATGTCCAAGAGTCGCCTCACCGTCGCACTCTTGTAATCATAATTAAAGGTCTTGATGGTCCAATATGCGTGGTGTTCCAACTCTACCGGCAAGTGGCAAGCTTTCCCATAAACAAGTCGGAACGGTGTGGTGCCGATGGGAGTGCGAAAGGCCGTGCGATATGCCCATAGAGCATCGTTTAGCTTCATTGACCAATCCTTTCTAGATCGATCCACAATCTTCTCAAGAATTTGCTTGATCTCTCTATTTGAGACTTCCACTTGGCCGCTTGTCTGGGGGTGATATGCCATGCCAACTCTATGGTTTACCACGTATTTCTTTAGCATGGCTTCAAACTTGTTTTCTATGAAATGGCTCCCCCCGTCGCTTATCAAGGTACGAGGCACTCCGAAGCGTGGGAAGATATTCTGCTTGAAGAACTTAGAGACGACCCTTGCATCATTGGTAGGGGTGGCGATTGCTTCCACCCATTTTGAGACATAGTCAACGGCCAATAGGATATATTTGTTACCATTGCTCGACGGAAATGGTCCCATGAAGTCTACTCCCCAACAATCAAAAAGCTCAATTTCTTGAATGGGCCTCATTGGCATCTCATTGCGTTTGGAGATATTCCCGGTCCGTTGGCATCTATCGCACCCCTTTACAAATTCGTGGGTGTCTCTAAACATTGTTGGCCAGAAGAATCCGCTCTGCAAAATCTTAGCGGTTGTTTTAGAGGCGGTATGATGTCCTCCGCATGGTAGACCGTGGCAATGCAAAATGATAGACGTTGCCTCCTCTTTAGAAACACACCTCCGAATGACACTATCTTTGCATATCTTGAAGAGGTATGGATCTTCCTAAAAATAGCTATGGACCTCATGCAGAAATCTCCTCTTTTGATGCGTGGGCATCCCATGCGGTTTAATTTCACAAGCCAAGTAGTTGACGAAGTCGGCGTACCAAGGTACTTCACCGGTCCTTATGGCATATAGCCTCTCATCCACGAATGCGTCGTCGATAGGCAAACTCTCATCCTCCTTGTCGCGAATGAGCCTAGATAAATGATCCGCCACGACAATGTCCGTACCTTTCTTGTCTCTGATCTCCAAGTCGAATTCTTGCAACAAGAGTATCCACCTAATCAACCGAGGTTTGGCCTCCTTCTTGTTTAAAAGATACTTCAATGCCGCATGGTCGGTGTGGACAATCACCTTGGAACCAAGGAGGTAGGAGCGAAACTTCTTGATGGAATAGACGACCGCTAGAAGCTCTTTTTCGGTAGTTGTGTAGTTTTTCTGCGTGTCATCCAATGTCTTACTCGCATAAAATATCGCATGAAGCTTCCTATCTTTCCTTTGTCCCAATACCGCTCCTATGGCTTGGTCGCTAGCATCACACATTAGCTCAAAGGGAAGGCTCCAATCCGGTGGTTGTATGATGGGTGCGGAAACTAGTGCTTCCTTCAAGGTGTTGAAGGCTTGCAAGCATTCCCCTGAAAAAATAAAAGGAGTATCTTTAGCGAGCAAGGAAGTAAGTGGTCGGGCAATCGAGGCGAAATCCTTGATGAAGCGGCGGTAAAACCCCGCATGACCAAGGAAGCCTCTAATGCCCTTGACATTAATAGGAGGAGGGAGTTTTTCGATTACCTCAATCTTTGCTTTATCTACCTCAATTCCTCTCGAGGAAACAAGGTGCCCGAGAACTATACCTTCCGTGACCATGAAGTGACACTTCTCCCAATTTAGAGTGAGATTGTTTTGTTGGCACCTTTTAAGGACTTTAGTAAGATTGGCCAAACAAGAGTCAAACTCACTTCCATAAACCGAAAAATCATCCATAAAAACTTCCATAATATTTTCAATATAATCGGAAAATATGGATGTCATACACCTCTGAAAGGTGGCGGGAGCATTACAAAGACCAAACGGCATCCTTCGGTAGGCATAGGTACCATAGGGACAAGTAAAAGTGGTCTTTTCTTGGTCATCTTCGTGCAAAGGGATTTGTAAGAATCCCGAATACCCATCTAGATAGCAAAAGTATTTATGTTTAGCTAGACGTTCAAGCATTTGATCAATGAAGGGCAATGGGTAATGGTCCTTTCGGGTAGCTTTATTTAGTTTCCTATAGTCAATGCACATTCGCCATCCCGTGACGGTGCGTGTAGATATGGGCTCACCTTTTTCATTTTTATGACTGTCATCCCCCCTTTCTTGGGGACGACGTGAACGGGGCTAACCCATCTACTGTCAGAGATGGGATAAATGATACCGGCGTCGAGCAATTTTAGGATTTCCTTTTTAACCACCTCCTTCATATTCGGGTTTAACCTCCTTTGAGACTCTATGGAGGTGGCGTCGGTATCCTCCAAATGGATCCTATGTGTGCAAAGCCTAGGGCTTATCCCTTTTAGATCAGAGATAGTGTAGCCAAGGACATCTTTGTGGCTCCTAAGAACGTCTAGGAGTTTTTCAAGTTGATCTTGCGTGAGGTGGGAATTGACTATCATCGGGAAAGTTAATTTATTACCCAAAAAGGCGTACCTTAGATTCGGAGGTAACTGTTTAAGTTCTACCTCAAGAGGTGCTGCTCCTTCTACTTCATCAGCTCGCATGAGTTTGGCTTCTTCCTTGTCATCCGGGTTTAGTTCATGTTCAGGTGGCGCGCTCTCTTGCGAAGACTCAGACTCACTACTTAGTGAGGACGATGCATTGAAATAGGCGCTCTCCGATTCTGTGCTAGCATCATCAAAACCTTCACTCTGCTCCGGTTCGTTCCCTGAATCAAGAAACACATCAGACGATTCATAAAAGCAAAAGTGGGGGTCATAGAGTGTAACTCCCTGAACATTGGTTTGCCCGAAAGATTCTCCGGGAGTATAGTGCTCTTCGACACTTGTTCTACCGTCTTCGAAGTATAACTTGTCGTCTATCACATCAACTCTGACATTTCCCCTGATAGTCCCATCCGGGGATACTTGGTCCATCACAAAACTAGCAAACAGTTGTTCGTCGGGGTCCTTGATATCGATAGCAAAAGCTCCGGTAGCGTGGACCTCATCGACAAGCTCCTTAAGGAGGTCTGTGAAGGAGTCATAATCTTCCTGACTGAGTTCTGTTGTCGACATTGCATCCTCCATTCTCCCTGTAAGATCTTATGCAAAATACGGGGAGAATATGCAAATAGGGTTGCAAAAAGAGTTAGAACAAGATATAGAAGAAAGTAAAGAAAGAAAGAAAGAAGAAATAACCGGGTGGTCGATGCCGAACACCGTCAAAATGTCTCCCCGGCAACGGCGCCAAAAACTTGAACGCTCCAGAATGTAACCCAAAAGTGCGACCGTGTAGTTTTACCGCAAGCGCACGGTGTAGCGGCGAGCGGGTTATCGAACACAGGGAGGACGAATGAAAGTGCTTGCTCCGAACAACCTGGCTATTAAGAACGGAAAAGAGAGAATTTGCCTTTGGCGATCCTGTCACAATCGTCAGACAAAGTACGAAGATATCAAATCAAATAAAGACGCCTAGGGAATGGGGAATTCCCGCCACTCACCGTATTTCATCAATGTGGTTCATTGGTATCAAAATTGCTAGAATAAAATTTTGGATGAACTAGTTGCAACTGAATGTAATATCTAGCTCACGCTCTCGCGCTGTTGCCGGTCTATAGCTATCCTAGGTTCGGGTCCAATCTCTTGCAAACCCTAGCCTAGGCAAGCTAGCATTAGGATCAACATCGTCGTTCAATCGCGCCCCGAGCCCACTCTCGTGCAACTCGGGCCACGACCTAGGTTGGGATAGTTCCTACCCGTCCAATCTCTTGCAAACGGGTATTGGCACGGAATTGCAACCGGAAACCCTAGTATCGGTCCAATCTCTTGCAAACCGATACTACGGAAATTCGATTCCAACCCAATTCGGATTTCTAGGGTTTCCTATCGAATTGGGATCCAATCTCTTGCAAATCCCAATCGGTATGAACTCCTAGCCATCCATAATAAATCGATCCCAAACTAACCCTAATAGCAATTCTAGCAAAATTTCTATCAATTCATCACAGATCTGAAATAGGGCTCGTAGGGTTCATCCCTACGCCCCAAGACGTGTAGAATACTCACAATTCATAGCACAAATACAAAAATAATCAATGAAATTAACAAGAGAATTCATCACAATATTGAGATAAGCAATAAAAATGAGATTTTTAGAGGAGAGAGACACAAACCAATGGAGTTCTTCCAATAATCCAACAAAAATCCACTTTTGTCTCCTCTCCAATCACAAGAATAAAAGCTAAAAAGATAATCTAAAAAGCTGTAAAAATTAAAGAGAAAAGCTCCCTAACCTAGGGTAAAAACAGGGGTTAAATACCTCCCAAAATCGTCCAAAAAACTGTGACCAAAATGCCCCTGCGCAGCCTGAAATCCGCAATTTTCGCTACAGGCAGCGCGTCGCACTCGGCCGAGTGACAAAATTCGCTCGGACGAGTGAGAAACCCTGTAAATTTCCAGTAAGTTTGGGTCTTCGGGGGTCTTCACTTCGGGAGTCGCTCGGCCGAGTGAGTTGTCGTCACTCGGCCGATGGCTTCTTAGTACTCGGGCGGTCGGCATTTGCCACTCGGCCGAGTGGGTCTTCTGAAGCTCAGGCAGACGAAAAAACAGTAAGTTGGTGATTTTTGAATGGCTTCGTCTGAGCGCCACTCGGGCAGACGGGGTCTCGTCACTCGACCGATGTGGCTTCCGTCGCTCGGCCGAGTGCACACATAAAGCGTGTCCGATCAGGTCGGCCGAGCGGTGTCTCGCTGGTCGGCCGAGTGACTCCTTCACTCGGCCGAGTGAGACACCAAAAATGCCCAAACAGCTTGTTTTGGCCTCCTCGTCGCTCCTGCGACGTTCTTTCTTCTTCCGCTCCTCTCCAAAAGCAAAATACCCCTCGGGGAGGTCATCGGTGACACTCTGGAGTAGGCGTATCTCGAGATCACTCCAAATCGCTCCAAATCAACTGAAATGCGACAAAAACAACAAATCGTGAAAAGCATCGCAATATCTTCGATATACCGTGAAAAACATGATTTGATCGATCTAAATGGCATGCAATCATGCGGGAAAAAAGTGTAAAATAAGGAGTGATCAGTTGGCCCTGCCCCAGAGTTCTTGAGGGGGGATCGAGCACATAACTCGGCCCATGCCCTTCTCTAGTTTTGGTGGCGTGGGTAGGCCCTGCCCCAGATTCTGGATGGGGGGAGCGAGCATGTAGCTCGGCCCGTGCCCTTCTCTGGTTTCGGTGGCGAGGGTTGGCCATGCCCCAGAGTTCTTGAGGGGGGGAGAGAGCGCGTAGCTCGGCCCTTGCCCTTCTCTGGTTTGGGTGGCGAGGGTTGGCCCTGCCCCAGAGTCTGGAGGGGGGATCGAGAGCGTAGCTCGACCTGTGCCCTTCTCTGGTTTGGGTGGCGAGGGTTGGCCCTGCCCCAGAGTTCTTGAGGTGGGAGCGAGCGCATAGCTCGGCCCGTGCCCTTCTCTGGTTTTGGTGGCATGGGTAGGCCCTGCCCCAGAGTCTGGACGGGGGGAGCGAGCATGTTGCTCAGCCCGTGCCCTTCTCTGGTTTCGGTGGCGAGGGTTGGCCATGCCCTAGAGTTCTTGAGGGGGGGGAGAGAGCGCGTAGCTCGGCCCTTGCCCTTCTCTGGTTTGGGTGGCGAGGGTTGGCCCTGCCCCAGAGTCTGGAGGGGGGAGCGAGCGTGTAGCTCGGCCCGTGCCCTTCTCTGGTTTGGGTGGCTCGGGTTGGCCCTGCCCCAGAGTTCTTGAGGTGGGAGCGAGCGTGTAGCTCGGCCCGTGCCCTTCTCTGGTTTGGGTGGCGAGGGTTGGCCCTGCCCCAGAGTTCTTGAGGGGGGAGCGAGCGTGTAGCTCGGCCTGTGCCCCTATCTGGTTTTGGTGGGGAGGATTGGCCCTGCCCCAGAGTTCTTGAGGGAGGAGCGAGCGTGTAGCTCGGCCCGTGCCCTTCTCTGGTTTGGGTGGCGAGGGTTGACCCTGCCCCAGATTTCTTGAGGGGGGAGCGAGCATGTAGGTCAGCCCGTGCCCTTCTCTGGTTTGGGTGGCGAGGGTTGGCCCTGTCCCAGAGTCTTGAGGGGGGTAGCGAGCACGTATCTCGGCCCGTGCCCTTCTCTGGTTTGGGTGGCGAGGGTTGGCACTGCACCAGAGTTCTTGAGGGGGGAGTGAGTGCGTAGCTTGGCCCGTACCCTTCTCGGGTTTGGGTGGCGAGGGTTGGCCCTGTCCCATAGTTCTTGAGGGGGGAGCGAGCGCGTAGCTCAGCCGGTGCCCTTCTCTGGTTTGGGTGGAGAGGGTTGGCCCTGCCTAAGAGTTCTTGAGGGGGGAGCGAGCGCGTAGCTTGGCCCGTGCCCTTCTCTGGTTTGGGTGGCGAGGGTTGGCCCTGCCCCAGAGTTCTTGAGGGGTGGAGTGAGCGCGTAGCTCGGACCATGCCCTTCCCTGGTTTGGGTGGCGAGGGTTGGCCCTGCCCCAGAGTTCTTGAGGGGGGAGCGAGTGCGTAGCTCGGCCCGTGCCCTTCTCTGGTTTGGGTGGCGAGGGTTGGCCCTGCCCCAGAGTCTGGAGGGGGGAGCGAGCGCGTAGCTCGGCCCGTGCCTTCCTCTGGTTTGGGTGGCAAGGGTTGGCCCTGCCCCAGAGTTCTTGAGGGGGGGCGAGCGTGTAGCTCGTCCCGTGCCATTCTCTGGTTTGGGTGGCGAGAGGTGGCCCTGCCCCAAAGTCTGGAGGGGGGAGCAAGCACGTAGCTCGGCCCGTGCCCTTCTCTGGTTTGGGTGGCGAGGGTTGGCCCTGCCCCAGAGTTCTTGAGGGGGGAGCGAGCGTGTAGCTCGGCCCATGCCCTTCTCTGGTTTGGGTGGCGAGGGTTGGCCCTGCCCCAGAGTCTAGAGGGGGGGATCGAGAGCGTAGATCGGCCCGTGCCCTTCTCTGGTTTGGGTGGCGAAGGTTGGACCTGTCCCTGAGTTCTTGAGGGGGTGAGCGAGCGCGTAGCTCGGCCCGTGCCCTTCTTTGGTTTGGGTGGCGAGGGCTGGCCCTGCCCAGGGTTCTTGAGGGGGGGAGCGAGCGCGTAGCTCGGCCCGTGCCTTTCTCGGGTTTCGGTGGCGAGGGTTAGCCCTGCCCCAGAGTTCTTGAGGGGGGGAGCGAGCGCGTATCTCGACCCGTGCCCTTCTCTGGTTTGGGTGGCGAGGGTTGGCCCTGCCCCAGAGTTCTTGAGGGGGGAGCGTGCGTGTAGCTCGGCCTCTGGTTTGGGTGGCGAGGGTTGGCCCTGCCCTAGAGTTCTTGATTGGGGGAGCGAGCGCGTAGCTCGGTCCGTGCCCTTCTCTGGTATGGGTGGCGAGGGTTGGCCCTGCCCCAGAGTTCTTGAAGGGGGGAGCAAGCACGTAGCTCGGCCCGTGCCCTTTTCTGGTCTGGGTGGGCGAGGGTTGGCCCTGCCCCAGAGTTCCTGAGGGGGAGAGCGAGCGCATAGCTCGGCACATGCCCTTCTCTGGTTTGGGTGGCGAGGGTTGGCCCTGCCCCAGAGTTCTTGAGGGGGGAGCAAGCACGTAGCTCGGCCCGTGCCCTTCTCTCGTTTAGGTGGCAAGGGTTGGCCCTGCCCCAGAGTCTGGAGGGGGGAGCGAGCACGTAGCTCGGCCCGTGCCCTTCTCTGGTTTGGGTGTCAAGGGTTGGCCCTGCCCCTGAGTTCTTGAGGGAGGGACGGAGCATGTAGCTCGGCCTGTGCCCTTCTCTGGTTTGGGTGGCAAGGGTTGGCCCAACCCCAGAGTCTGGGGAGGACCGAGCGCGTAGCCCGGTCTGTGCCCTTCCCTGGTTTCGGTGGTGAGGGTTGGCCCTGCCCTAGAGTTCTTGAGGGGGGGTGCGAGCGCGTAGCTCGGCCCGTGTCCTTCTCTGGTTTGGGTGGCAAGGGTTGGCACAGCCCTCTAGTTCTTGAGGGGGGGAGCGAGCGCGTAGCTCAACCCGTGCCCTTCTCTGGTTTGGGTGGCGAGGGTTGGCCCTGCACTAGAGTTCTTGATGGGGGGAGCGAGCGCGTAGCTCTGCCCGTGCCCTTCTCTGGTTTGGGTGGCGAGGGTTGGCCCAGCCCCCGAATCTGGAGGGGGGAGCGAGTGCGTAGCTCGGCACATGCCCTTCTCTGGTTTAGGTGGCGAGGGTTGGCCCTACCCCAGAGTTCTTGAGGGGGGAGCGAGCGCGTAGCTCGGCCCGTGCTTCTCTGGTTTGGGTGGCGAGGGTTGGCCATGCCCCAGAGTTCTTGAGGGGGGAAGAGAGCGCGTAGCTCGGCCCTTGCCCTTCTCTGGTTTGGGTGGCGAGGGTTGGCCCTGCCCCAGAGTCTGGAAGGGGGAGCGAGCGCGTAGCTCGGCCCGTGCCCTTCTCTTGTTTGGGTGGCGAGGGTTGGCCCAGCCCCAGAGTTCTTGAGGGAGGAGCGAGAGCGAAGCTCAGCCCATGCCTTTCTCTGGTTTGGGTGGCGAGGGTTGGCCCTGCCCCAGAGTTCTTAAGGGGGGAGCGAGCGCATAGCTCGGCCCGTGCCATTCTCTGGTTTGGGTGGCGAGGGTTGGCCCTGCCCCAGAGTTCTTGAGGGGGGAACGAGCACGTAGCTCGGCCCGTACCCTTCTCTGGTTTGGGTGGCGAGGGTTGGCCCTGCCCCAGAGTTCTTGAGGGGGGAGCGAGTGCGTAGCTCGGCCCGTGCCCTTCTCTGGTTTGGATGGCGAGGGTTGGCCCTGCCCCAGAGTCTGGAGAGGGGAGCGAGTGCGTAGCTCGGCCCGTGCACTTCTCTGGTTTGCGTGGCGAGGGTTAGCCCTACCCCAGAGTTCTTGAGGGGGTGAGCGAGTGCGTAGCTCGGCCCGTGTCCTTCTCTGGTTTGGGTGACGAGGGTTGGCCCTGCCCCAGAGTTCTTGATGGTGGGAGCGAGCGCGTAGCTCTGCCCTTGCCCTTCTCTGGTTTGGGTGGCGAGGGTTGGCCCTGCCCCCGAGTCTGGAGGGGGGAGCGAGCGCATAGCTCGGCCCGTGCCCTACTCTGGTTTGGGTGGCGAGGGTTGGCCCTACCCCAGAGTTCTTGAGGGGGGGAGTGAGCGCGTAGCTCGGCCCGTGTCCTTCTCTTGTTTGGGTGGCAAGGGTTGGCCCTGCCCCAGAGTTCTTGAGGGGGGGAGCGAGTGTGTAGCTTGGCCCGTGCCCTCCTCTGGTTTGGGTGGCAAGGGTTGGCCCTGTCCCAGAGTTCTTGAGGGGGGAGCGAGCGCATAGCTCGGCCTGAGCCCTTCTCTGGTTTGGGTCGTGAGGGTTGGCCCTGCCCCAAAGTTGTTGAAGTGGGGAGCGAGCGTGTAGCTCGGCCTGTGCCCTTCTCTGGTTTGGGTGGCGAGGGTGGGCCCTGCCCCAGATTTCTTGAGGGGGGAGCGAGCGTGTAGCTTGGCCCGTGCCCTTCTCTTGTTTGGGTGGCGAGGGTTGGCCCTGCCCCAGAGTTCTTGAGGGGGGAAGTGAGCACGTAGCTCGGCCCGTGCCCTTCTCTGGTTTGGGTGGCGAGGGTTGGCCCTGCCCCAGAGTTCTTGAGGGGGGAAGTGAGCACGTAGCTCGGCCCGTGCCCTTCTCTGGTTTGGGTAGCGAGGGTTGGCCCTGCCCCAGAGTTCTTGAGGGGGGAGCGAGCGCGTAGCTCGGCCCGTGCCCTTCTCTGGTTTGGGTGGCGAGGGTTGGCCCTGCCCCAGAGTCTGAAGGGGGGAGCGAGCGCGGAGCTCGGCCCATGCCCTTCTCTGGTTTGGGCGGTGAGGGTTGGCCATACCCAAGAGTCTGGAGGGGGAAGCGAGCACGTAGCTCGGCCCGTGCCCTTCTCTGGTTTGGGTGGCGAGGGTTGGCCCTGCCCCAGAGTTCTTGAGGGGGGAGCGAGCGCGTGGCTCGGCCCGTGCCCTTCTCTGGTTTGGGTGGCGAGGGTTGGCCCTGCCCCAGAGTCTGGAGTATTCGAACTGAAATACTCAAGTGGGGACAGCAAGGTCTGGAAATTTGCGGAAAATAAAATATTTTATTGAAAAGACTCACAATCACTGATAGTACTTTAGTAAGTGCTCCGCGTTCCATGGGTGAGCCAGTTCGCTTCCGTCCTGGGTCGCCAGGATGTACGTGGCTGGCCCGATGACGTCGACGATCTCGTAGGGTCCCTCCCATTTGGCGGCCAACTTCCCTCGGTTGGCGGTCTCGGGTTTGAAGGTGGCGTCTCTTAGGACCAAGTCGCCGACTCTGAAGGTCCGCTTCCTCACCCTGGAGTTGTAGTGCCGGGCCATCCTCTGGCTGTGTCGAACGAGGTTCGTCAGGGCTCGATCCCTTACTTCGTCCACGAGCTCGAGGCTGAGGCCGAGGCCCTGCCCATTGATATCTTCGTCGAAGAACTTCAGCCGAAGTGTCTCCTCTCCGATCTCCACGGGAACGACCGCTTTCGACCTGTACGCCAGTATGAATGGGCTCTCTCCGGTCGATGCCTTGTGGGTGGTACGGTAGGACCAGAGAATGCCCGGTAGCTCGTCCACCCATGTCCCGAGAGCAGCATCGACCTTCTTCTTCAGGGGGCCCAAGATGCATTTGTTTGCGGCTTCCGCCATCCTATTGCACTGCTGGTGGGCGACGGATGCGAAATGTAGCTTGATTCCCCAACCCGAACAGAAGTCGCGGAAGCCTTCACAGTCGAACTGTCTCCCGTTGTTCGTTACTATAGAGCGGGGTATCCCGAAGCGACATATCACGGACTGCCAAATAAAGCCATTCATATCTGTCCATGTGATGCGTGCCAACCGCTCTGCTTCGACCCATTTAGTGAAGCAGTCCACTGCGACGACCAGGTACTTCCTTCCCCCGAAAGCTTTTGGGAAAGGCCCGAGGATGTCAAGCCCCCATTTGGCAAAAGGAACCAGGCTTATAATAGGCACCAAATCGGCTGGGGGTGCCGCCGTGTGTCGGCCAAATTTCTGGCACGCCTCGCACTTCTTGACGTACCGAGCCGTGTCATGGATCATAGTTGGCCAGTAGTACCCCTGACGCACTATCTTGTGGGTGATTGTGCGGCTGCCGTGGTGGTTCCCGCAGAAGCCTTCGTGTACTTCGTGGATGACTTGCTCAGCCTGCTCTGGCCCAAAACATTTCAGGAACGGTAGGGCGTCGAAGCTGGCGTGGTGCCGGTGGTATAATACTCCGTCGAGGAGTACGAATGATAAGGCCCGCCTCTCTACCTTCTTAGCCTGCGACCGCTCCGCCTGTCTCCAGATAATTCACTATGGGGGTCGTCAACATCGTCGTCAGGTCGACACACATTAATTCTTCTTCGTCGACGGTGGGCGGCCGCAGACTTTTGACGTAGATTGCCTTTCCGATCTCGGCTGTGGAGGAGGAGGCTAGCTTGGACAGGGCATCTGCCCGAAGGTTGTTGGAGCGGGGTAAGTGTCTGACCTCGGCCCTCTCGAACTTCTGGAGCTCGGCCATGATGCACCTAAGGTAGCGCTTCATCGTTTCTTCTCGGGCCTTGAAGCTCCCTTGGATCTGTTAGACGACGAGCCGTGAGTCACTGAGCAGCAACACGTTCGTCCCCCCCACCGCTCTACAAAGCTTCAGCCCATTGACAGCGGCCTTATACTCCGTGACGTTATTGGTTGCTGGGAAGTTGAAGCGCAGTGCGTACTCCAGTAGGCATCCGTCGGGGGTTAAGATGACGATTTCTGCCCCCGTCCCGGATCCCGTCATCGAGCCATTGACGTGAACGGTCCATAATTTGTCTGCATCCACCTGGGCAGGCCCTGATGGTCCAGCCACCTCCATTGCTTGTGGGGATGCGGTTGCAGGTGGAATGCCCGGCCGGTTCTCCGGGGGGTCCTCGATAGTGCATTCCACCACGAAGTCCGCCAGCGCCTGGCCTTTGATCGCCATCTAGGCCTTGTACGTTATGTCGACCTTGCTGAACTCGACACTCCAGTTGAGCATCCTGCCCGACCGTTCCAACCTCTTCAGGTTCTTCTCGAGGGGCAGGCTGGTGTGGATGGCGATGGGGTGGTCCTGGAAGTATTGTCGAAGCTTCCTCGTCGTTGTGACCAGGCAGTATGCGGCCTTCTCGATGGGACTGTAGCGGGTCTCTGCCTCTCGGAGAATCTGGCTCGCATAGTATACTGGCCGTTGCACGCCCCCTTCCTCTTTGATTAAGACGGAACTGACGGCCTCTTCATTGGTCGCCAGGGACAGCCCTAGTTGCTCTCCTTCTTCCGGCTTGGCGAGCAGCGGCGGGCTCTGCAGGTAGGCCCTCAGCTCCGCAAATGCTCGAATGCAGTCATCGTCCCATGGGATCACCTTCCTCTTGTCCTTTGCCTCTCCGAAGGCCGTGCGCAAGACTCTGAAGAAGGGGAGAGACCTCTCCGCGGACTTCGACAAAAATCACCCCTGAGCTGCGATCCGGCCGTTCAGTCGCTGCAAGTCTCGGATTGTACGTGGCTCCGCTATATTGACGAGGGCCGATACTTTGTCGGGGTTCGCCTCAATCCCCTGCTTTGTTATCATGAAGCCAAGGAATTTCCCTGACTGCACGCTGAAGACGCATTTCACCGGGTTTAGCCTCAGGCCAATTAGCGCACCTTATGGAACGTCTCCCGTAAGTCGGCGAGGTGGTCCGGGGATCTCTTGCTTTTCACTAACATGGCATCGATGTAGACCTCCAGGTTTTGCCCGACCTGCGAGCTAAATATCTTGTCCACCATCCGCTGGTACGTTGCCCCGGCGTTCTTCAGTCCGAAGGGCATCTTCGTGCAACAGAAGGTGCCGTTATCGGTGATGAAGGACGTTTTCTCCTCGTCCTACTTTGCCATCGGGATCTGGTTGTAGCCCGAGAAGGTGTCCATGAAGCTCAGTAACTCGTACCCGGATGCCTGGTCGACTAAGTGGTCGATTCTCGGGAGGGGGAAGCTATCCTTCGGACACACCTTGTTGAGGTCTGTGAAGTCAATGCACATGTGCCACTTTCCATTGGCCTTCTTCCCCAGGACGACGTTAGCGATCCAGTCCGGATAGTCCATCGACCTGATAAACTTGGCCTTGAGGAGCCGCTCCACTTCTTCTTCGGCTGCCCTCTTCTTTTCTCCTCCGGTGCTCCTCTTCTTCTGCCGGACCGGTCGAGACCCTGGATCTGCATTCACCTTATGGGAAATTACCATTGGGTCAATCCATGGCATGTCCGCAGGCGACCAGGCGAATATGTCCACGTTTTCTCGAAGGAAGCTGATGAGGGCCGCCCTCAGAGTAACCAGGAGCTTCGTACAGATGGAGATGGTCTTGCCCTCCTCCGCGGTTACGGGGATCACCTCAACTTCTTCCACAGGGGTCGGCTGCTGGTCACAAAAGTCCTCTCTTTCGTCAAGGAGGTCGACCGACAGGGCCTGCTCCGGGCCCTTTTGCTTGGTCGACCCCACGTAGCAGCTCCGGGACAGCTTCTGGTTCCCCCGCACTAACTTTATCTACTAATCAGGTTTTAACCTTTTTACTTAATTACTAATTACCATATTAACTATTTTAATTAATTTTAATCACTACCTAACCTACCCGTAACCACCCCCGTTTAAACGTGGTGCATGCATCCACTTAGTCTAAAGTTTTCATTTAATACACCTAACATCTTAATTACATTTTGACTAAGTATGTACTAATTTAAATTACTATAAATCTTCCCTCTCTCCCATTGGATTTTCCCCAGGCCAGCACCCGAACCCGTTCTAACCCAAGCTATCAACCCCGCACCCCAAGCTCTCTTCTCCGATAGCTCCGATCACCGCCGCTGCAAGCTGCTCCCCTCAGCTCGACGGAGTCCGCCACCGCCTTGCGAGAACACCGAGACCCCCTCATCTTCCGCCTGCAGCGCTCGCCGAGCATCCCTGACCCCACGGCACACACCTCCCCTCGTCAACGACCCCGTCAGCTCCCCCGCTCCGCCTCAACCCTCGCTGCCACGAGCACGACGACGACGTCGCCGCCCACGCCCTCGACGAGGCCGTGTGAAGCCGCAACAACCGCCGAACGACGCCTCACCACTCCCCGTGCTGCCATCGTCTTCCCCACCGCTTCGACCCACCCTCAACCACCGGAGCGCCGAATGCCATCAGCTCCGCCGTCGTGCCCGATAGCTCTCGCCTCTCCGTCAGCTCACCGTGCCGCACGGCCTGCTCCACCTTCGCCACCGTCTACAGACCCACCGTCGACGGCCTTTGCCTGAACCCATGTGCAGCCCTCCACACCGAGAGCCCCGACGGCGAACCCGCCCCCCTCTCACTCTCCTCCGCTCGCTCCGCCTCCCGACTACCGCCTCGCCGCCATCGCCACCACACCGCTTCACCCGCCGCCGCTCAGAGCCCAACGACGGCCTCCCCTCGCCGTCCGATACCTCAAGCAATGAAGAAGGGTAAGCGCATAACATTAAATATGAAAGGGTATTTTCGTAAATACCTATTTTAATAATTATTTAAATAAGGATTATTGGTTTTAAATTAATAATAAATAATGTAGAGGCCAGAAAAATACAAGACCAGGCTCAGAAAATCAGAAATGACATTCTGGACCCAATGACACTAGTTTCATCTTAATCTGACGCTTAGTTTTTCCAAAATTAATTTTTAAGCCTAAAAGATAAATATGTTATTTTCATTCAAAAATCTGTAACTTGATATTTTCACATACACTAATATGTGAGAAAAATATATGTTAAAGTACTCTTCGAGACGGTCATTTTGACAGCTTATTTGCGACCTTCCGATGAAGATTGCATCCGGAATAGATTATTGAATAATTACGCACTTAATTAAAAATTAGTTTTTAAATTGATTCTAAGCTTTTAAAAATTATAAAAATTACTATAAGCTTTAGAAAAATATTTCCTCCTACGGTAAAATTATTTTCATCATATCTAACTTATATAAAAATTTAGATCACTTTTTGACAACGTTTCAATCGATTATAAAATCGAAACGACCAAATCAAATAGATGGAAAATAGAGTAGCCTGTAACTAACGATTTCTTGTATTTGCATGTACCCATTTTCTTACACCAGCATCTTTATAAGCTCTAGCTCCAATCTCGTCTTACCACGGCAATCTCTAAAAGAGTAAGTCACTCTAATTCTAGTTTTAGAAATTTAGCCTGTGTACTCGTATGAACTTAGGACATGACATCTAGTCTTAGAACATCTATTGACTTGAACCAATGATTAGAGACCTAATTAACCATAGGACTAATCAATAGTGGAATGACTAAAGGACTAAGTTGAGATAGTGCACTTTGATGGAATTAAATATCATAGTTGTTGGACTTCAAATCATTGCTCGGACTAAATTGAGATAGTAAACTTTTATGAAATTTGATATCATAGTTGTTGGACTTCAAAGCATTGCTCAGGACTGATATTCTCTGTAGAGGCTTCTGCCTTGACTTTTCAACAAGTAAATACCACACATATGTATTTGTTGTACTCATTGTTGGATGTGTTGTTGTACACATTGTTGGATGTACGAAATGATGGGCCTATAAGGCCATATGGACATGGATACAGACATGGATATGGACACAGATACGGATACGGTTATAAATGTGAAATATGATACAACATGTGTTATGGGGTAGTCTTGAGCTACGTAGTGTGTGGGAGTGACTGGGTCCACCCTTATTAGTTAAGTTGTACCATCACCCTGTAGGGGATGGTAGGTAGATATTCCACGAGTTGCTCCGTGGGATGGGTGCACTTCTGGTTGCATATCATACACTCGAGCTAAGACTGTTGCACTAGCTGATTGATACAGGGCCCATAAGGCCATATTGATACGAACACTGATATGAACATTGGACTATGATAATACACAGGATACGGGGTAGTCTTGAGCTACGAAGTGTGCGGGAGTGACCGGGTCCACCCTTATTAGTTAAGCTGTACCATCACCCTGCAGGAATGGTAGGTAGATATTCCACGAGTTGCTCCGTGGGATGGGTGCACTTCTGGTTGCATATCGTACACTCGAGCCAAGGCTGATGCACATTTACGGAGCACTTTACGAAACACACTATTGGGCCTTCGGGCATTTACGGAGCACATTTACGGAGCACACTATTGGGCCCTTACGGCATTTAAGACTGATGCACTAGTTTGGATGTTGCACTAATTGATAATTGATTGATACCATTGCTTCAGTCACGACTACTACTATTCTACGGACTAAGTCGAGACTACTCGAACGTGATAGAACGGTTTAATAATGAGCGGTCTTGAATTACGACTGAATCAGTGTCTAGAAAGGAATGGGAAGGGGGTTGGTCAACCAAGGGACTTGTTCCTGCGGTCTTTGAAGTGACCTGTACCTTCAAGCCCTGACTGACTGGCTGATTTGGAAGTTAAGTTAGACTTCTTATTATTAGTCCATCCTACACTATTAGATAGTCAAGCGACGCTCATCCTTACTTAAGTATTACTACATCTACCTATTGTCATCTCATTACCGATTGGTCAAAACATTGTTAACCTGGTTGTCTTACTATTGCCATCCCATTGGTCAAAATATCGTTTCTACCACATGCCACGCCACAGTCGTTACTTTTGCACTTGTACAGTCATCTTTACTTTATGCATCACTTCTGAATAGTTACTAGTATTCACTCTTACATACCTGTCAGCTCATACTTTACTTTTGTACCTATCTGACCATCTTTTGTTTACTATAATCTGTTCCATACTTTTGCACTACTTTGTTTCTATTGCTAGAATTGTTGTGACTTACCTACGGTTCCATCTCTGTGGCACCGCAGACGACGTACACATCGAAGCATATGCTCTAGAGTTAATAGCGCCAGAATTTGACCATGAGTCTGCAGTTTCAGAGATGTTTCCAGTTGTATTTACTTTCCTTCATGTACGATTGTTGGACCATTTTTGTACAATATGGATGTAATAATTGGACACTATTTGGGTATTTTTGTACGTCTCTGCATCGTGGCTATTTTGTTTTCACTGGTTAACTGCAGGACATGCGCAAATACCAAAAAGTAACCGGCCCGGGAATCGGGTCGTTACACACTCCCCCTTGAACTGTTTCTGGGCTCGTTTGAGCTCCGATTTGGACGCGGTTTGAACCTGTGTTTAGACCGGGACGATCCCGTCATCCAGGTAACCCTTTCCAACTTGTTTGTTCCTACTAAATCCGTCGTAACCAATTTACAACACGTTTAGTCAAAGTTTGCATCTAATGCAACGTTTTGTCCCTATTGCTTAATGCGACTAATATTCACAACCGCTTTGTGAATATTCAATATCATCAAATGATATTTCTCTCTATTCTATATTCCTATTACTAAGACACGAACACTACTCGGTGTGAGACCCTACAGCCTGACCTTACTACAGGTTGGGGCTCGAAACCCCTAGACGACGGTCACTACGAGCAGTAGCTGTCGTCCCTGTTTCAGAGTCATCATAACGTGATCGACCCTTTGACAAAAGTATCATAGGGTTTGCATTGGCTGTGTCAGTGATGAATGCCGTTAGCTAAAATCCCTTCGTCAAGACCGTGTTATTGTTGGCCTAGGGTATGGTTTTCTGTCAACCCTATTAGACAACATTGGTCAGTATACGGCGGTCTTTATTGTATACACGTTGTACTACTTGCAACGTACCCCGGCCGAGGATTAACATAAAGACCGTACTGAGCCTGTAACATTAACTTCCCTTTAATGGAAGTGATGAATCCCATCTTAGTCACTTACTTACCTCGAGAGCTTCAGGTGCAACCCAACCTAAGATCTTTCATCAGGACTTGTCCTCGAAGCTAGATCATGGGTCTAAGCTACACCGTTCGCTCACAGGTTGGTACAGATGACTTCAGGTCTTAAGGATCAACTAACCTATTATCACCCTAGAGTTATTAAAGACAGATTATTAAAGTTAACCATTTAACAACTCTAACTTAGTCGTTCAGTGAACTCATTCCCAAATGAGCACCTGTGTCTCGTCTCCGACTTCACCAAGTCGAATGACTATGAGATCACCATTACCCTAAGGTAAGACGAAGACACAGTGATCTATCCGATGTGTCGATATCCAGTTCTCGACACATCTATGATCACGAACCGTTTAAGACTTACGTTTCTATTCGGTCGCTTACTTACTCATAATCGAGATCTCATCTAGATATGTAAGGACCTAATATAAGTCTATGGATATTATCTAAGTATATTAATACAAATGATTTTATACTTAGAATAATACGTACCATATACGGTATGAACAAGACGTATAATCAAGATAAATTGCCTTATGGGCATATATCTTCCTACAATACTGCCCCGTGCTAGTTCTAAGTGGGAAAACCTCCGACTTCAAGACTTCAATTTCGTGTCTGAGTATAACTCAGCACTCCATAATATCACCTCACGCCTGAAGCTGTGCGGTGAAGAAGTCTCAGACCAACGCATGTTGGAAAAGACTTTCACGTCTTTCCATGAAAGGATGCAATCCTCATACAACAGTACTGTGAAAGAAATTTCACGAAATTCTCTAACTAACTCTCCTGCCTCCTAAGGGCTGAGCAGAACAGAGTCTTGTTACTGGCCACTCACAACCTTCGCCCTGCTGGGACTGCTCCACTCCCTGAAGCCCATCTTGTTTCTTCCTAGAAGACGAAGAACAAGAAGAAGACCAGAAATTACAAGGGTAAAGCTGTGATGAAACCGGATAGAGGAACTCCACAGAACAATAACTACAACCAGTGGAAGAAAAAGAATACGTGGAAGAGTAACAACAATGGCCAACCGTCTATTCTCAAGAAGAACTGGGTGGACAAGTGCCATAGATGTGGTATGACTGGACATTGGTCCAGGAACTGTCGCACTCCACGTAATCTTCAAGATCTTTATCAGGCGAGCCTGCAGCCTCGTCCTGAAACAAATCTGGTTGAATCTCATCCTTCAACTAGGCTGACCGCAAAAGACTTCCATCACGACAACTTGCTCAACTGAGCTTTATCTTAGTTTGATTTTATCTTTGCATTTTAAATTCTAGTTTCCTTCATCTGTATTTCCTTTTTGGAACTTTATGAATGCAAATTTAGCTTTATTTTATAAAGTCTATTCATTCTGATATAGATGAAGTGTGATATATTGTGGACAGTGCATCGATGCACTGGTGAAGCATTAAAATTGCTCACACATACAACGAGACTAAAAGATGCATATTTCTCTCCTAAATCATAGAGTAATCTCCCAAGTTTCAAGGATGATTCGTTTAAACGAATATAACTTGGAAGCTATGGATAATAAATAGTGAATATCTTTATGTAACTCGTCAAGAGGATGGCCAGAAGACCATCTATGCACGATTTGTTGGACCCCCGTCGGGTCCCTATCATTACAAATATTCATCCTATATAAAGCCAACTTGACTGAGCACCAGAAGTGCCTTTCATTGCCAGAGTTTTCAACTCTGGCACAATAGACTTGGTCATCCTGGATCAGCGATGATGGACGCATCATCAAATGAATCCCTTGGAGATCCTGAAGGTTCTTCAAAAGGTTGAGTTTCCATGTCCCCTTTGTCATAAGGGAAAACTTATAGAGAGACATTCCCTCCTGAAAGTGGGATTAGAGTCTCCTGGCTTCATTGAAAGAATATATGGTGACCTTTGCGGGCCTATTCACCCCGCAAGTGGCTCATTTCGGTACTTCATTGTACTGATAGATGCATCTACTAGATGGTCTTATATGTACCTTTTTTTGTCCACCCGCAAACCAGCTTTCTCAAAAACTGATAATGTGGGTGAATTCACTACACATGTCTTTCAAGACTACTGCCAAGCAACTGGCATTGAAATTGAACATCATGTAGCATGTTCTTACTCAGAATGGTGTAAGGATCGCCTTACCCTTGCAATACTAACAACAACACACCAGAGGGGAGGTGAATAGTGTAATGGCAATAAATTGTCCAACTAAAATTAAACTTGCAAATGCGGAATAATAAATGCAAGAGGAGTTAATCGACACAATCAATCCAAACGCAAACACAAGATTTTACACTGGTTCCCCAAAACTTTGGTACGTCCAGCCACACCAATATTCACTATATTTCCCATAAAGAGAAGTGAATACAATCTCACAAGGAGATACCTCACACAGAGGATTTGGACTCTCACACAGAGAAACCCTTACTCTCACACAGAGAGACCTCACACAGAGGATTTAGGATTCCCACAAAGAGATATCCTTGCTTTCACACAGAAAGACTTATGCTCTCACACAGAGAGACTCAAACTCTCACACAGAGAGATCTCAACCAACCCTCACACAGAAGGTTATACTCTCACACAGAGAGTAACTAACTCTCACACAGAAAGCTAGGGTTTCAATGAAATAATAAAGTAAAACAAATACTCTTACCTATACCTTGAGATGAACTTACTCATAAATGAATGCAAGGCATGGAAGAGGATCTCCAAGTGATGAGATTTGCTAGAATTGCACTTGGATGATTTTTCTTGAGCTTGACTTCAATGCATGAAGAGGAATACTAGCTCTAAGAGGGAAATGAGAGAGTTTGAGAGTGGCTTAATTAAACTCTAATGATTTTCAATAGCATCAAGAAGTTCCTATGAACTCAGCCCTCTCATATATATAGGAACCATATATTAACTCTCAAAACCCAAGGAAACAGCCAAAAACAAAAAGCTGCAACGGCTAGTTTCTGGGCAGAAACGTCACATACAGTCGACTGATAAACAAATGACAGTCGACTGTCCAACGGCTAAAAAATTCCCAACGGCTATAATCTGAGCTATGACAGTCGACTGTAGAAGACTACACAGTCGACTGTAAAATAGACAGTCGACTGTATATCCTTCATCAGGCGACTGCTGCAGTGGATGGAATAAAACAGAGAGTTGCACTCTTTCTTCCAGTATGCATACAGGCGACTGATGAACAGATGACAGTCGACTGTAAAATAGACAGGCGAACGTTTATCCTTCATCAGTCAACTGCTGCAAGGGATGGAAAAAAACAGAGAGATGCAAATGTTGCACTTACGCCTTTCAGACGACTGTTGACCATTTCACAGGCGACTGTAAATATACATGAAACTGTAAATTGAACATCAGTCGACTGATGCGAAAAGCTCAAGTAGAGTCAATAAAAGTTTGACTTGAGCAGTGCACCACAGTCGACTGTAGAAGGCTCGACAGGCGACTGGAAATCACCTAGTCGACTGTAAAACCTTTAGCAGACGACTGTAGGAGAGCCAGAGACTCCAAATGAGTCTTTGGACACGATGAGACTATTGGATTGGATTCTATGATAATCCTAAGGCTCAATAAGATGGTTAAATGAATATGTATGAATGAGTAGACCATCTATCAAGGCATTACAATAAACCTAGACTCAAAAAGAGAGAAAGCAGTAAATGAAATATTACATTGCTTTCCTTATAGTCTATGGCTTCAAACTTGATGCCTTGATGCTCCCCATCATCTCCAAGTTTTGGCACCCCTTGAGTCCAAGCTTTGGCCCTTCTCCACTTGATGTCCATCTTTGCACCAAGTGTTTAGTCTCCAAAAATGATATCCTTGAAATGAAACTAAGAGACTAAAACAAGAGAGTTATTAGCAACAACATAATGTTGTGATCATCATCAAAATAACATTGGTATGAAACACCAATACTCAACAATCTTCCCCCTTTTGATGATGACACACATTATGAAAACATAAAGAAATAAAGCACAATGCTAATGAGCGCCCCCTACTTATATGCACCAATTGTAAAATGAGATACACAATTGCAACTACTCATTATACCAAATGAAATAATGAGACATCATGGTGACATATAATAGGCATGGATTACATAAACCAATTGCAATAGAAAATAATCATGCACACATGAATGGTTTATATAATCCCACATATCTCTCCCCATAGATATATCTCTCTCCCCAAATGCATATGTATGAAATACAAGATTTACATAATGCATATATCTCTTTCCCTTGATATCGTCAAAAAGGTGGACATCAAAAATATCCCCATTGGCATCTTAATCAAAGATGTGACAATATGCAAGAGTAAAGAAATGTATGATACCAAATTTCTAAAATTTAGTGGGTATCAATCACTATGTCATGCTCCCCCTAGATCATAGAAATGGTCAAATTTTGACTTCTAGGATCTAATACCAATTGTAAAGTAGGAGATAAACAATCTCTAACAATCGAGGTAATACCAATTGGAGACAAAGAATCTTGGAAGATAATCCTCTTTACCAATTAAAAAACATATATTGGAGTCATGGGCCTAAAGGTGTATCAAAGCAATAGATAAAAAAATCAAGCTTCATTGATATACAATGACATTGCCTAAACAAAATATCACATGAAATATGTTGGCAATATCAATAGGTTAAGATCAAGACCATAGTAACCAATTGTAAATACTGATCTTTATCAAAATCCAGATTGAGAGTTAAAATATGTTTTAAAAATATTTTAAACATAATCATATTAACTCCCCCATTGCCATACATATGGATCAATGAATGCATGCATGGCAATGTATTCCCTAAGGTCCCCATTTTCATGAAAAATAAATTTGAAAATATTTTCAAAATCATGAAACACACACAAACAATGGGTATGCTAAAATAAACATTTAAGCAAAATACCCATGCAATATGCATATGTATGAGGAACCTAAACATTAGGGAACCAAACCCAAGAAGAGTTTGATTTCCTAATGTAATCACATGAGGTGATCACATCCCTAACTAGAGAGTTGATGTAACTATCCCTCTCTTGCACACTACACTTAGTAGGAATCTATAAACTCAAGGATTTCCTAGGCAAGGGTTTTGTCTTTGCAAGAGGGGTGGATGTGGCATGCTTAGGTGTAGAGAAGAATTTCTTGACATGCATAGAATGAGGATTTTGCTTCTTAGCAAAAAATGAAGGATTTTCATTTTTCCTCACCACCTTGTGATTTGCATGCTTCTTGTTGGTGTTATTGTTATACAAGAAAGCATGGTGATTCTTCTTAGGTGCTTTAGCAATATCTCTTGAATTTGCATCAAAAGAAGAATTGGAGGTGGGTTTGGTAACCACCTTTGGAGTGTATCCCAAACCTCCTCTATGGTTTGCCGGATGTTGTTTTTCAAGCAAACCGTGGAGTGAATACCTAGAATGAACAAAGCTAATAAGCTTATGGGATTCCTCTTCGCATTTCAACGTAAGTTGTTGAATGCGAGTTTCTAAGCTAAGGTTTTGAGCTACTAATTTTTCCTTGGTTATGATCAATTCCTTAACTTGAGAGAGAAGTGTATCTCTCTCACTAGTGTCACAAACATGCAAAGCATCATGCTTATTTACACTAGTAGATTCTAAAGCATGCACCCTACTAATAGCATTCTTAAATTTACCTTTCAATTTATTATCTGAGTCGACACACTTACTTGCCAAGTTGGAGGCCACATTGAAGCGGTATTCGAGCTCCTCGTAGGATTTCTTTTTCTCCTCAACTTCCTCATCGTTTTTCTCCTTGCTAGAGCTTGACGAAGACTCTTTCCCATTAGCCATGAAGCACACTTCTTCGTTGGAGTTGAGCCACGCCTCTATCTCTTCATCGCTTGAGCTAGAGGAGATTGATGAAGAATCATCAAAAGCCGCGAAGCACATGTGAGCTTGCTCATTGTCATCCTCTTCTTCATCACTTGATGTGTCCTCATCGGAGTCATTAAATGTGCCTACAAGTCCTTTCTTTTGGTTCTTGAATTTGGACTTGCCTTTCCAATTCTTCTTCCATTTCCCTTTATAAGTCTCTTTGTCGGGCTTGGAAGGACATTCGGTATAGCGATGACCTTTTCCTCTACAATTGAAACAAATAGAATTGTTAGACTTGGAGGCAAAATTTGACAAAGATTTACCTTGCTTGCCCTAGAGGAATGTCTTGAATTGCTTGGCAAGATCGATGTAATTATCATCGCTAACATCGTCTTCTCCATCATCTTCACTCGATGCTTCCCGATGGAATTTCTTCCTCCACTTGAATGGCTCCTCCTCGGCATGGAATGCAACACCCTTTTGCTTCTCGGGCTTGGTTAGTTGAATCTCTTTCTTATGTTGAAGTTTCACTTCATACGCCATGAGATTCCCAAGGCACTCCTCAACTGTGTATTTGGACAAGTCATTTGACTCCAAAATCCTGTTGGCCTTTGACTCCCATTGAGATGTAAAAGAGTCAAGGATCTTCTCTACACGATCCTCTTGGGAAATCACCTTCCCAAGTCCTTCCAAAGCGTTCACAATATCAGTGAACCTTGTGAACATTGTAACGACCCGTTCTCCAGGATACCCGGAAAGTGTGAATCCGTCCCAAGTATTCCAAGATCAACGAGTGTTACGTAGAAAGAGAGAAAAGAAGAGAGCAAAAAGAACACTACAGGTCACCACGCACGTGCTGGGACATACAAGTAAAGCTCCATCACAGATAAAACACTGAGAAATAAACAAAAGTACAATATTTCATTTTATTAATACAATGATACTTCTTTTACATAACCAGCTGAACAAGGGGGTACAAAAGAGGGATGCTACACTGAGACAACGATAATCTTAAACAACTCCAAGTCCAGTTCCAACTTATACAACACCAACATCTTCATCCTCACAACTCTAGGTACAAAGGTCTACCGAAAAGAAACACCAAAAGTACAAGTCTCTCATCATACCCCTCGCCATCCAATCCTACAACCGATCACCAACTCCAAGGCTCCAGCTGCTATCCCCAACCTGAAAAGTCAACGGGGACACGTCAATGCGTGACCCAGTAGGAACTCCTAACACTCTAGTAGGACCCAGTTTTAGAACTGGTCTTCCTAACTAACCAACTGACTACAAGTGTCACATCAATCTCAAGAATATGCAGAAATTAAAGACAGGGGGTAAGTGCTGAAAGTAAACAACAGTAAACAGAACTGAAATAAATAAATGATTAAATTAATTAAAATTAAATGTTGTTCTGTTTTGGAACCCGGGTAAACCGTAGACTGTTAAGGAAGCGGACTTCACCCAGGGTGGGTAAAAAGTGGTACCACTCCAGCGACACGAGCACTGGAGGGGCCTCTCGTAACTCCGTGCCCGAACGGAGCAAGGTACTAGAGCGAGACTCATCTCGATTTTTCTGTGGAAAACGGATAAAACCATCGGTTACCAGACATGGTGCGACACGAGCACACCATCGGCCTCTCCAACTCTAGTCAACTCCCCCTTACGGGAGTGACGTGGCGAGTGAGAAAAATAGTACTACGGTCCGCTCCTCAACACGTAAAGTTTACCCGTTTTCCTGCAACCCACATCTGGAGTCTCACCCATTTCAAGAATGGACCGAGTACTCCCAATGTCAATTCTCTGCTCACTCACAATTTTTCAAATTATTACAACATTGTTTTGACAATGTTTCATTAGCGGTTTCAACGACCGCTTTCACTTCATTTCATACTTTGCAATTTCTCATCATCAATATCATTCTTATACACATGAATCATAACATATTAAACATCATCACTAAGACATATCTCAAGAGCATGATAATGAAGTACAATTAACATGATCAAAATTAACTTAACAAAAATACAACTATACAATTCCTAAGCAAAATTACAACATGAATCTGCCAAAAACTGTCAGTCTAGAAAGAATGGCTCTGTTACCCTATCTACAGTCAGAATTGGCTCTCGGCCCCTCTTCAAATTTGTAGGAAATTTTCTGCAGTTTTCTGTAGTATCCTCGATTGTATTTTTGGATTGTTCTACTATTTTCTACGAATTTTCTAATTTTCTATCCTGTGCTAAGAAAATTCCAGCACATGGTTTTCTAACTAACTCTAGTTCTTTTTACATGCTAGCAATAACACAAGAAGGAACCATAACAAGTCATAGCATGCTAATAAGTAACTAATTTCATAAAGTAATTATCTTTACTAATGTTTAGAATTGATTCCCCGGATTTGGTTTTGATGATGAACAAACATAAATATCGTGAACTAACTCTTTGTGAGCGCAGTTATGGAGATCGTCGCCAAAATTCTACGTACATCAAACGCGACGTCTCAAGACTTCTCAAAGCGCGTGATCGTGTGCCTGAAGCTTCGTTGAAACTCAAGGAGCATTATTGAAGTCAAGAGATTCGGATTGAAGCTTTGAAGACGGTTCGTCTAGTTTATTTTATAGTCTTCTAGCTTCTTTTCGTAGAATGTTAAGCCTTGAGTAGGACTTACATTATAATCTTCATAACGCTCATATCTTAGAGCTAGGAATATCTTAGAAGCCCATAGAAACTTTCCCGAAGCTTTACGCTTCATCTCGCGGCTTCTGGTGCATCTTAGTTGGTTCAAGAAGAAGAACCAACCGACTAGATTGTCATCTAGTCGGTTAAGAATCCTTCTTGAACCGACTAGATTTCCTTGCTCAATTCAGCCTAGGCACTGTTGACTAATTAGTCGGTCCAAGAAGGTTCACCGACCGACTAGTTGTCAAACTAGTCGGTTGGGAATCCTTCTTAGACCGACTAGTTATACTTTCATTTCTTTCAGCCTAGCTACTGTTGACTTGTTAGTCGGTCCAAGAACATCCATCGACCGACTAGTTGTGAAACTAGTCGGTTGGAATTTGTTCTTAGACCGACTAGTTCTCTTGTGATCAGCCCATTGAATATCAACTCTTAGTCGGTCAAAGAACACTCACCGGCCGACTAGTTGTCAAACTAGTCGGTTGGCAAGTCTTCTTAGACCGACTAGTTCTATCTCCTGAATTCTCTATCTTGGCTGTCAACCATCTAGTCGGTCCAAGAAGAATCACCGACCGACTAGTTGCAAAACTAATCGGTCAGTGATCCTTCTTAGACCGATTAAGTAGCTTTAAAATCTGACTGTTGGGAATTAACTTCACACGATTTTTCTTCCCTCTATATATATAACCCTGATTCGTTTCAACTGAGGTTAAGGGCTTATTTTGACGGGCATTTTCAGATTCAAGAGAAGTGATTTCATCTCTCCATTTCCAAGCTCTCTCTTTCACAAGATCTCTCCCTCTCTCTTGGTGCCCTAATTTCTCAAGAGGGATTGTCTATCCTTGTGAACTACTCAAGCCAAGAGCTTGAATCAAAGTCACCAACTCCTCCCTAGCCATCTATTGCTGTCCATCTTGGTGGAGCTAGGATTTGGTGCTTGCTTCTTCCTCAAAATCCTTCTTGCCCTAAAATCTATAAGTTTTACTCAAGGCATAGGGTTTTGTGGTAAGTGTTTATTGTTTCATCTTACATTTGATATTTGAAGTTCTCTCTCAGTTTGTGAGAGAAGATCATGATCCCGGGTTGTGGGAGTCACGTGTTCATTTGTGTATGATTTGATCTTGTAGAGGTTTTCTACGAGAATTTCATAGTGCAAAACTTGGGTTAAAGGATTCTAACTCAAGTAGCCGGAGGGGATCCGGGTGTCTGGGACGTAGGATCACCGGTAACAAGTTGGGGAGACTTGGATGGATCCGTACCCGTTACATTGCTTGTTAGCATTGTTTTTCATTGTTGTCAATCTTTCATTCCGCATTGTTGGTTGAGTTTGCACAATAATTAGGAATAATTATCTTGATTATTTTAAAGTACTATTCACCCCCTCTAGTACTTGTGCAGTAGCTATCAGGACATTACATTTGGTATCAGAGCAAGGTTCATAGCTATGTCTACCAACGACAACAAGACCGTTCGTCCACCTTCAGACTATAGCACCTTCAAGAACCGTGAAGGAGCTTCTTCGGTGATGGAAGGACACTCCTCAACTAGGCCTCCTTACTTCAACGGTGCCAATTATGGGTACTGGAAATGCTGGATGGAAACGTTCCTCCGGAGCACTTCACTATGGAGAGCTACGTTGACGGAGTATGTCGAGCCCGCCGAACAAGACTTCGCTAAGTGGACTACCGCGGAGGTCGCCACGGAGGTAAACAATGCCAAGGCAATGAATGCCTTGCAATGTGCGTTGGAGCCCGAAGACTTCAACAAGATATGCACATGTAAGAGTGCATATCAAATTTGGAACTCACTCCTCATCTTGCATGAAGGAACGAGTAGGGTAAGAGACTCCAAACTCACTGTTGTAAATAAAGAATTCGAATTATTTCACATGCAACAGGGTGAGAAGATGAAGGAGTACTATGCTCGCTTCGTTGACATTACCAATGAGTTGGAGGCTCTTGGAAAGACATACACCCAAAAGGAGAAAGTCTCAAAGATTATTGACGGACTTCCTTCTTGTTGGGAAAAGCGTACCTTCGCCATCGAGGATGGTAACGATATGAATGAGTATACTGTCGTACAACTAATGGGTACCTTGATGTCCTATGAGGTACGCAAGGACGGTAAAATAAAGATGCAGGACAAGATGAAGTCGTACTTGAAGCAAGACGAGTCGAAGAAAAAGGCGATTGCGTTCAAGGCCACTCCATCTACATCTACCGATGATGAAGAATCGGAAGAAAAATTGGACTTAGAATCCATTGCCCTTATGGCAAAGAAGTTCAACCGATTCTTCCGGAAAGGTAACTTCAAGAACAAATCTAAATTTAGTTCTACTAACGCCTCCGCTCCTTTGTGTTTTAAATGCAACAAGCCAGGACACATCAAAGCGGATTGTCCTCAAAACAAAGAAAAGGAGAAATGGAAGGCGCCAAAGTTCGACAAGTCTAGAAAGTACAAGAAAGGGTACAAGAAAGGACTTGTCGGCACATTCACCGGCTCCGACGAGGACTCCTCAAGTGGAGAGTCGGACGATGAGCAAGTGGAGCATGCACACATGTGCTTCATGGCTAGAGAGGAACATGATCAAGAGTCCTCCTCCGATGAAAGCGAGGATGAAGGCGATGAGGTAACGATGGATGACCTTAGATTAGCTAACGAGCAAATTTGGTCTAAGTATTCTAAATAAGTAAATAGGTATACTAAGACTAAAGATGAGCTAACTAGTCTCCAAACCTCATCTAAGCCTATCATCATCAACAACGACACCGTTGTTGAAGGCTTGAGAAATGAGATTGTAAATCTCAAATCTCAACTTGAGCATTTTCATATTGAGGATTCGGATGAACGTGAGATAGCGGACTTGACTTCTCGAAACTCAACTTTGAGTATTGAGAATAAAAATCTCAAGTCTCGTGTTTGTGCACTCACAACTCTAGTGTCCACTTTGGATGCTTCCATACTTTCTCTCACCGAGAAGTATCAGTGCACATTAGGCCGAATTAATAAATTCAATAAAGGTAAGGATCATTTGGATAATATCCTAAATAACTTACTTCCGACCAATCATCACATTGGCATGGGGTATAAAAAGAGAGATTCATCCAAATCCTCCACCACCTTTGTTAGGCCATCCTCCGAAGCCTCAACGAGTGGGAGTAAACACCCCGTTGGTAGTTCATCTACCAATGGTGCTTCCACTTCGTACACACCCCCGATTGGAAAGAAACCCACTTTGGGTGGACCTCCAAAGAAGGGTCATGCATTCATGTACACGAATACTATGCCACGTAGGAACACACATCCTACTCCACCGGTTCACAAATATGATGTTTTTTATGCTCCACATCCACGGGCACGTGCAGACCAAGTGAGACACACTCACGCACGTGCTCCCACACATGCATATGTTCATCCACATCACTATCATATGAACAATTACCATCATACACCATATCATATGATGCCACCACCATTTCATCATGTGCCATATGCTTATCCACGACATGCTCCTCGTAGGCCACATCATCACGTAGACATCAACAACGTATGCATGCTCCCAATAGGAATAGGGCTCCCAAAATATTCACTATTTGGGGCCCGAAGAACACTAACATGCATGCAAAACATGCTTACATGAATTCCTATTTTATGAATGTCGTGCATAATGATGATTATATTGGGAAGTCTAAGTCCACTTGGACTTGGCTTCCACAGGTCTAATCTCTTAGGACCCAATGACCTTGGGTACCATGATGCGATATGTTTTATCGTCAGGCACTCAAGAAAAAGAAACAGAGCAACAAATCCAAATTTAGCTCCAAGGATGGGTGGATACTCGATAGCGGGTGTTCAAAACACATGACGGGTGAAGCTCAATTGCTCTCCGGAGTGGTGCCCATTGAGAATGGGAACCGAGTAGTCTTTGGAGGCAACGAGAGCGGAACCATCATTGGTGTTGGTAAAGTTGGTAACCCATCTAAACCTCTAATAAGTGATGTTTACCTTGTTAAAGGATTAAATCACAATCTCATTTCAATAAGCCAACTTTGTGACAATGGTTACAAAGTTAGCTTTGCGAAAGGAATGTGTCATATTTTGAGTAAAGATAATAATAATGTGTTATTCTCTGGCACACGCCATAAGGATATATATATATCCTAGATATTCCAAAATCACATGAACAATGTCTCATTGCCAACACAAGTGAACAACACTTATGGCATCGACGTTTTGGTCATGTGAACTTTGGAACACTTTTCAGACTATCCAAGTTAAATTCTATTAAAGGATTTCCTAAGCTCACTTTCCAAAAGAAAAGCTTTTGTGACTCGTGTCAACGAGGCAAATTTCCGAAGTCGTCATTCAAACCTAAGAAAAGCATTTCATCTAAACGGCCTCTAGAGCTTTTACATCTAGATCTTTTTGGGCCAACTAGAGTTACTTCATTAGGGAATGCTCGATATAGACTTGTCATCGTTGATGACTTTTCTAGATTTACTTGGGTATTTTCTTTAAGTAATAAAAATGATGCTTTTGAAAACTTCACAATATTTGTGAAGAAAGTACAAAATCTCATTGGAACCACCATTGTCACTATTCGTAGTGATCATGTAGGGGAATTTGAGAATGAGTCTTTCTCAAATTTTTGTGATGAAGTTGGTATTACACACACTTTTTCTTTCCCTCGCACACCCCCTCAAAATGGTGTTATTGAGAGAAAGAATAGGACGCTAGTGGAATGTGCTCGCACAATGCTTGATGATAGCCAACTTGGCCATCAATTTTGGGAGGAAGCGGTACATACCGCTTGCTATGTGTTTAATAGAATACTCTTGAGGCCCGGCACCAAACAAACTTGTTATGAATTGTTGTTTGGTAGATTGCCTCAAGTTAAACATTTTCGAGTTTTTGGCGCAAAATGTTTAACAAAAACACGTATGGTAGCTTGGACAAATTTGATCCAAGATCCGATGAGGGGATATTTGTTGGATATTCCTCACGTAGCAAAGCCTACCAGATATACAACAAAAGTACCTCAACGATCGAGGAATCACTTCATGTTTCATTCAATGAAAATTTTGTCCCGTCTAGAATTATCAACGATGATGACTCCATGGAAGTTATATGTGATTCTATTGGTAATTCTAATTCTATTGATTCTATTGATACTAACCCTACTGATGATTCTGTTGAGAATGTTCCTAGTGATCAGGGAGTTCCCAAACGGCTTCATACAGTTCGTGACCATCCCCATGAGCAAGTTATTGGCAACATACTTGATAGTGTCAAGACGAGATCTCAAGTCAACTACTTCGCTCATTGTGCCTTTGCCTCTTCAGTAGAGCCAAAGAATATTAACGAAGCATGCGAAGATGGTGCTTGGATCCTAGCCATGGAGGAGGAACTCATTCAGTTTGAGAGGAATGAGGTTTGGGAGCTAGTTCCATTGCCTTCGAAGAACCATACCGTTATAGGAACGAAGTGGATCTTCAAGAATAAGACCGACGAGAACCAAAACGTCGTCCGGAACAAAGCTCGGTTAGTAGCTCAAGGCTACAGGCAAGAGGAAGGTATAGATTTCGAAGAATCCTTTGCTCATGTGGCTAGATTAGAATCTATTAGGTTGTTGTTATCTTTTGCATGCCATAATGATTTTAAACTCTTTCAAATGGATGTAAAAAGTGTGTTTTTAAATGGAGATGTCGTTGATGAAGTTTATGTTTCTCAACCTTCAGGTTTTATTAATGAAAAATTTCCAAATCATGTTTTCAAACTTAAGAAAGCACTTTATGGTTTGAGACAAGCTCCTAGAGCTTGGTATGACCGCCTAAAGAACTTTCTTTTGGATTTGGGTTTTAAAATGGGTGAAGTTGATTCTACACTTTTTGTTAAGTATTCGAATCATGATATTATCTTAGTTCAACTTTATGTTGATGATATCATTTTCGGTGCTACTAACTTCAGTCTTTGCGAAGAGTTTTCTAATGTCATGAAGGACCAATTTGAGATGAGCCACATGGGTGAGCTCAAATATTTTTTAGGACTCCAAATTCGCCAAATGAACGATGGACTTCATCCACCAAACCAAGTACACTGTGGAGTTGCTAAAGCGATTTGGAATGGAGAATGCTTCTGGTAAGAAGACTCCAATGAGCACTACTATACATCTTGATAAAGATTCGGGCGGCAAAGATGTAGACATTCGTCTATATCGAGGTATGATAGGTAGTTTACTATATCTTACTGCCAGTAGGCCTGATATAATGTTCATCGTATGTGTATGTGCTCGTTATCAGTCACAACCTAAGGAATCACACTTAATAGCGGTTAAACGTATTTTCCGTTATTTAAGTTACACACTCGACTACGGATTATTCTATCCAAAGTCTAGCACATATGAGTTAATCTCATATAGTGACGCAGATTATGCTGGATGCAAATCCGACAGGAAAAGTACTAGTGGCACTTTCCATTTTATAGGAAATTCTCTTGTCTCTTGGTTTTCCAAGAAGCAGAATTCCGTATCACTTTCAACCACCAAGGCGGAATATATTGCCGCCGGTGCTGCATGTGCACAGGTTCTTTGGATGAGACACACTCTTAAAGACTTCGGTATAAACTGTGATACTTGCCCTATCATGGTGGACAACCTAAGTGCAATATGTCTCTCTAAGAATCCGGTACACCACTCCCGTACCAAACACATAGATGTCCGTCACCATTTCCTAGATGATCATGTTGCTAAAAAGGACATCATTTTAGTGTATGTTGAAACCCAGAAGCAAATCACCGATATTTTCACGAAACCACTCAAGGAAGATCCCTTTGTGCGGTTACGTCGAGAATTGGGGATTATGGGTAAATCTGAGATTTAGGATTCATATGTTTATATAATCCTGCATGATAATGATATTTATATGTTCATGCTAGATTTGTTGTGATATTCGGGATTTATGATTGGTTTTACGATTTGCGAGTCGTATTTATGATTTTATGGTTTTATGGGGTAGAATAAGTGTGTATGAGAGTGTTTCGATGAATTGTCCAAGTGTTCTTTGGAGAGAACTCAAAATTTCATATTTTCAAATTTTTGGACTCTTCTAGTCGGTCCCAGTTCATTCACCGACCGACTAGTTTCACTTCTAGTCGGTTAGTAATTAAACTCAGACCGACTAGTTCATGCTTTAAATTTGCCTCTCCTACTGTCTACCTGGTAGTCGGTCTACGTTCATTCACCGACCGACTAGATTTCTATTTAGTCGGTCAGCACTTGAACTCAGACCGACTAGTTGCGCAGGGGCATTTCTGTCTTTGACTCTTTCAATCGATTTATAACTCCTCTGCACCGATTAGAACTCATTCTAATCGGTGCGATATTCTTCCCAAAACCCTCATCTCCCGCGTCTCCTCAGCTCCCTCCGCCGTGCGCCGTCAGATGTCGCCGACCCTCTCTCCTCCTTCCTAGGGCTCCCTTGGTATTTCTCCTCTCTATCTCTCAGTTTTTAGGGCTAAAATCTCGTTCCTTTTAGGGTTTCGTTTCAATTTCCAATTTCAGTCGATTTTAGTCCGGTTTCGTTCAATTTCGTGTCTCTCTCTCTCGTCACGATCTCATGGCGAGAACTAGGGTTCCTATCACTCCTTCCGGTCCCTCTCAGATGACCGTCGAGCCTCCACCCGACCCTACTCAACCCAATCCACCCAAACGACGTTCGAAAACCACTCGTCCGTCATCCTCTTCGCCTACCTCGATTCCTCTTAAAAGAAAGAGGACAGCTACCAAGCCTAAGCCCTCCTCTAAGCCCAAGCCCCAACCTAAAACTGCCAAGCCTTTGACTATAGGCTCCTTCCATGCCCCCACTCCTCCCTCAGCCTCCTCTGACTCCGACGAGGATTATATTCCGGAGACTGAGGCTGCTGAGAAGGCACCTACTCCTCCTCCTCGCACGACCTCTCGTCAGGCGAAGGGGAAGGGTCCCATGCCTTTTGGAGGAGTTGATATATCTATATGTTGCAACGATCCGTTGTGCTTAGCCGCTTTCAAGCGCATTGAGCATTGCCCTCTGATCCTAGAGCAATTTGTCCAGTTTTTTGACTTCCCCAAGCTCGCGGATCTCCTTTCTTATAGCGGCCTTCTAGATTATCTTCGCCATGACCCCAAGGCGAATCCTCCCCCGTACCCTAGACTCGTCAAATTGTTCTATATCAATAGAGTCCGGGATGAGTATGACAACACCCACTGCGTTGAGAGCACTGTCTTGGGGACACGCATTGTCCTCTCGGCAGAAATCTTAGGGCAGTTGATAGGTGTATCATCCTCTGGCCTGCTCCCCTCTGATATCTCCGTGGATAATATCCACGATCTTGACCTGTCCATGCTTGCTGAGATGTTCCATGTCATCCCTCCTGCCATGATTGGCGTCCCCTCGAAATCTTTTTAGCCGAATGCGTGGGTCCTGAATCTCATTCTGAAGTCATGCCTCCTTCCGAAGTACGGCTCTTCTAGCTTGCCCTCCCAGCCGTTTCTCAAGCTTATCTACGCTCTTTTTATGGGGAGCGAGATAAATTGGGCACACATCATCCTTGACAAGATGGACTCCTTCGAGTGTATTAGGAAGTCCACCAAGTCAGCCCACATTCCCTATCCTTGCTTGTTGACCCTAGTGTTCCGTCACTTTGGCGTTCCTCTCCCTCCTGATGATCAGCGTCCGTTGGGTCCTCCTCTGAACGCGACGGCCGTTAAGAAGTCTCTTGCGGTGTTGCGTCATGTTCAGAGGACTACCCCTTCAACTCCTCCTCCACCTTCACGCCCTGACTCTTCAACTTCTCAGAGCCGTCAGGAGGCTCGTATTGCTCGATGTGAGGAGATGCTTGCTCGCATCTGCTATCAGTTGGGCATAGACGTTCCTCCTACAGTTTCTGACGAGGAGGCGATGGATGCTGCTGATCTTGAGGAGCTTGTCGCTTCTCCAGTTTGTGCCCCAGATGGTACGTCTGCTGCTGTTACTTCTGCTGGTGCTCCTGAGAGCACTCTTACTGCTTCTCCAGTACGTGCCCCCGAGGGTACTTCTGTTGGTGTTACTTCTGTCAGTGCTCCCGAGAGCACTCCTGCTGCTACCATTCCGTCTGTTGACACTTCAGTTGCCCCAGAGACTGCCACCTCGTCTACACAGCCTGCTGCTGGTGCAGACCCTGCCTCTACCTCCTGAGCTTCCGTGGAGGACTCTCCTAAGCACCTTGGATGATCCATCGTATTGTGAGAGAGTGGGTTAGGATAGGTGGTTGTGATGTGTATTTTTGTATGTTTTGTGATATTTTGCTGTACGTCGGGATGTTTATATGTTGTTGTATGATGTGCACTTGTGATACTCCATGGTGATGTTCGGTGTATTTTTTGATGATGGCTGGATGTATAACTTTTGTTGTATCCATATATATATATATATATATATATATATATATATATATATATATATATATATATATATATATACATCATGTTGCCATTCGTTTTTGTATGCACATTGTATTTCTGTCTCTGATGTTGACTTCGTCGTTCGACGATTATTTTGATTAAATAGATTTGTTTCTATGAAAACATAGAATTGTTTTCCATGCACTAAATTCACTAAGAATGTTGATATTGGAGAGTATGTTCCATAACTCAATACGTGAAATTGATTTGAGTTTTGATGATTTCATTTTTCGATTTTCGACTATGGTCTCGTTGGCACGCTTTGAGTTTCTTCGTTATTTTATATTGGTGTCATTTGGACCGTGATCGTATTCTTCGACTCTCGTGCTTTTATTTTAGCCATTGTTGTTGTCGTTGATCTCCTCCCGCTATTTTTGCTAATGCCAAAGGGGGAGAGAATTAATAAGGACGATGTGCTAAATGATAATTTAAGCAATTTATCGTGAATCTAATTTGATATGTTAGATTCAGGGGGAGTTAAGATATAAAAATGGATTTAGATCCTAAATTTCAATAATTGGGTTCATATTTTATACTTTCCTTGTCTGCTTGATGCGTATGATTATTATTAAATACGGAATTAACATGTCATCAATGCAGGGGGAGTAAGTAAATTTCATTTGACTCATTATTATTGATTATTATTTATGTTGGTTTGTCATCACCAAAAAGGGGGAGAATGTTGAGTATTGATTCCCCGGATTTGGTTTTGATGATGAACAAACATAAATATCGTGAACTAACTCTTTGTGAGCGCAGTTATGGAGATCGTCGCCAAAATTCTACGTACACCAAACGCGACGTCTCAAGACTTCTCAAAGCGCGTGATCGTGTGCCTGAAGTTTCGTTGAAACTCAAGGAGCATTATTGAAGTCAAGAGATTCGGATTGAAGCTTTGAAGACGGTTCGTCTAGTTTATTTTATAGTCTTCTAGCTTCTTTTTGTAGAATGTTAAGCCTTGAGTAGGACTTACATTATAATCTTCATAACGCTCATATCTTAGAGCTAGGAATATCTTAGAAGCCCATAGAAACTTTCCCGAAGCTTTACGCTTCATCTCGCGACTTCTGGTGCATCTTAGTTGGTTCAAGAAGAAGAACCAACCGACTAGATTGTCATCTAGTCGGTTAAGAATCCTTCTTGAACCGACTAGATTTCCTTGCTCAATTCAGCCTAGGCACTTTGACCAATTAGTCGGTCCAAGAAGGTTCACCGACCGACTAGTTGTCAAACTAGTCAGTTGGGAATCCTTCTTAGACCGACTAGTTATACTTTCATTTCTTTCAGCCTAGCTACTGTTGACTTGTTAGTCGGTCCAAGAACATCCATCGACCGACTAGTTGTGAAACTAGTCGGTTGGAATTTGTTCTTAGACCGACTAGTTCTCTTGTGATCAGCCTATTGAATATCAACTCTTAGTCGGTCAAAGAACACTCACCAACCGACTAGTTGTCAAACTAGTCGGTTGGCAAGTTTTCTTAGACCGACTAGTTCTATCTCCTGAATTCTCTCTCTTGGCTGTCAACTATCTAGTCGGTCCAAGAAGAATCACCGACCGACTAGTTGTAAAACTAATCGGTTAGTGATCCTTCTTAGACCGATTAAGCAGCTTTAAAATCTGACCGTTGGGAATTAACTTCACACGATTTTTCTTCCCTCTATATATATAACCATGATTCGTTTCAACTGAGGTTAAGGGGTTATTTTGAAGAGCATTTTTAGATTCAAGAGAAGTGATTTCATCTCTCCATTTCCAAGCTCTCTCTTTCACAAGATCTCTCCCTCTCTCTTGGTGCCCTAATTTCTCAAGAGGGATTGTCTATCCTTGTGAACTACTCAAGCCAAGAGCTTGAATCAAAGTCACCAACTCCTCCCTAGCCATCTATTGTTGTCCATCTTGGTGGAGCTAGGGGTTGGTGCTTACTTCTTCCTCAAAATCCTTCTTGCCCTAAAATCTGTAAGTTTTACTCAAGGCATAGGGTTTTGTGGTAAGTGTTTATTGTTTCATCTTACATTTGATATTTGAAGTTCTCTCTCGGTTTGTGAGAGAAGATCGTGATCCCGGGTTGTGGGAGTCACGTGTTCATTTGTGTATGATTTGATCTTGTAGAGGTTTTCTACAAGAATTTCATAGTGCAAAACTTGGGTTAGAGGATTCTAACTTAAGTAGCCGGAGGGGATCCGGGTGTCTGGGACGTAGGATCACCGGTAACAAGTCGGGGAGACTTGGGTAGATCCGAACCCGTTACATTGCTTGTTAGCATTGTTTTTCATTGTTGTCAATCTTTCATTCCGCATTGTTGGTTGAGTTTGCACAATAATTAGGAAAAATTTTCTTGATTATTTTAAAGTACTATTCACCCCCCCTCTAGTACTTGTGCAGTAGCTATCAGGGCATTACAACTAAAGCATGTCACTAAGTTTTGTAGAGAAAATCACATTGTTACTAAACAAATCCCACTACAAAACTACCAGTTCATGAAGTTACTACTTGTTACCACAACCTAGTATGAAAGCTCTAATCATTAATATGACAGCATCATGGCACAATAATGAATCTATTTAACATGGCCAATAGTATGCAAATTAATCATGCTAAAATCCAAATAAATTATAACTTGAAACATGTATACCAAGAATTCCTACTTAACACAGTCCTAAAATTAAATCCAATCTAGGATGTTAGAAAATCATACCTCATCAAAGTTGCCATATATATTTCCTTTCAATCCATCTCATTCCCTTTAATTTCATAAGGAAAACTACAAGTTACTAACATGCTACTAATTCCACAAGGGAGAGAATTTTGTCACTAAACTAAGGCATATAACAATGAGTTACTTGGCATGCTACCATTTTCATAAGGAGTCTCATTTTGCTATTAAACCATGGCATACTACAATAATCTCCTTACCATGCTACTAAATTTACATCTTTTAACACACTACAAATTGAACCATGTGACAAGTTAATTCCTACAACCATCACAACATATTAAGGAGGTCACAAGCTATACTTTTTGAAAGGTAACATATGAAATTATTTGACATACTACTAAATTAGCATGCAACCCAACTAGCATAATTTGTAGGGTGCATACCATACAACTTACATGCTAAATTTTCATATTACAAATTCAATCACAACATATCAAGAACAATTCTAAAACTAGCACCCTAACTAGAATGGTTAGAAATCCTACCAAATGTGTTATCTTCCTTTTAAGAGCCAACTTTGTTTCCTTGTTTGCCTTCCTTTAAAGCCTTCTTTCTTTCCTTTAATCCTTCACCTTTAATTCCTCTTTCCTTTATTTCCTCTCCTTCCTCTTAATCTCCATTAAATGACATGCTAATTTGGAAAGATATTAAGAGGAAAATGAGAGGGGGTATGGATGCTCACGGCAAAATGTGTCTCTCGGCCTAGAGAAATGAAAGAAGGAAAGAGAGATTAAGAGAGAGAGAGAGAGAGAGAGAGAGAGAGAGAGAGAGAGAGAGAGAGAGAGAGATGAAAAACTAAATAAAGTCCATCCTTTTCATCCTTTATATTTTCTTTTCATTTTTTCTTATTTCCTAAATCCAAAAATCCAAGAATAAGCCATGTGTCCCATGACTTGTCTAAACAATAGCTTAGTGTTACACGAGGTGTCATCCTAAGATAATTAGGATTTATGAAATATTTAAGTATCATGAAAAAGGTAAAATGACACTAATACCCTTCACCTACCCAAGAATACCATACATGTCCTAAACCCAACTTTACACAAAACACCCCCCAATACTAGTAATGACAATTATAAAACACTTTATGCAATATGCACAATAACATCTTTACTTAAAATATTTACAAAACCACTTTATACATGCATACATTACCTATACTACACCTTACATATTTATTCTTATATACACAAACCAACATACACACCAAGACACTAGACACATAAAAATGCAACTATTTGTATACAACTACATTCCAAAGTAATACAAATAGTCAACTATAATTATCCTCCATCCAAAATACACATATAAATTTAGCTAGGTATACACACAACCATACATACCAATATTCATACATACACTAAATCTCAAAATTATAAAATACATTTCAATACTACTTTCATACAATTATACATTACCATATACATCAATACATACAAGTATATACAAGTATACACTCAATTATTCAATATCAATATTCATTACACACCAAGATACATCCAAATATTCATATTGTCATCCGTACATCTTAGTATGCATACACACCTATAAATAAATACTTACTCTTAATATATATATATCCATAGTACACATCCATATAAGTATAACACATGTACACATCACACACATATACAAATATCACATATATGTACATTATTACTCATATTACTATCCATACTCATACAAATACAACAATATACACAATATAGTAATTCAAGTATAGGTGTATTACAATCTACCAACCTTAAAAACAAAGTCCGTCCTTGGGCTTTCTAGGCTAAGGGTCTAACAGGAGGTTAATTAGGTCTAAGGGTTTTTCACCCATGAAATACAAACAATGATATAATTATACATTATATACCCATGTATACACGCACTATACCATACACATGTGTACACACATACTAATACACCTATACATACCGACACATATATTAATACTTGTACACAGTAATAAGTAGAAATATAGCTACACCCATGGCATCAATACACACACCCACATATGTACACTTACTTTACCCAATACATGTATACTTACTTAAAGATTCACACATCTTATACTATCTACACCTCCATCTATACAAACAACATTACTATATATACACCTTATAGTTCGTCAGTATACGAATACGTACAATATGACTTATAAGGATACACATAAATAGTCATACCAGAATCTATAATGTAGTGTACATCCAGGTATACTTATAGATACATGCCTATAGGAATACATGTCAATATACCTATAATACTTAAAAACACATAACCACCCACACATATATGTAAATATACAGACGACTACATATGCTTACCCTCAGGTAGCTCTGTACCTTGGGTCTTTTAATACGAGGGCTTTACCCCAAGGCTGATCACCTACCCACCTTAGGACACTACTACCCCTATGAAGCATTACCTGTATTATACTTACACACGCCGCAGTGCGGAGACCTGCATGGGCCACAACTGTAACGACCCGTTCTCCAGAATACCCGGGAAGTGCGAATCCGTCCCAAGTATTCCAAGATCAACGAGTGTTACGTAGAAAGAGAGAAAGGAAGAGAGCAAAAAGAACACTGCATGTCACCACGCACATGCTGGGACGTACAAGTAAAGCTCCATCACAGATAAAACACAGAGAAATAAACAAAAGTACAATATTTCATTTTATTAATACAATGATACTTCTTTTACATAACCAGCTGAACAAGGGGATACAAAAGAGGGAAGCTACATTGAGACAACGATAATCTTATACAACTCCAAGTCCAGTTCCAACTTATACAACACCAACATCTACATCCTCACAACTCTAGGTACAAAGGTCTACCCGAAAAGAAACACCAAAAGTACAAGTCTCTCATTATATCCCTCGCCATCCAATCCTACAACCGATTACCAACTCCAAGGCTCCAGCCGCTATCCCCAACCTGAAAAGTCAACGGGGACACGTCAACGCGTGACCCAGTAGGAACTCCTAACACTCTAGTAGGACCCAGTTTTAGAACTGGTCTTCCTAACTAACCAACTGACTACAAGTGTCACATCAATCTCAAGAATATGCAGAAATTAAAGACAGGGAGTAAGTGCTGAAAGTAAACAACAGTAAACAGAACTGAAATAAATAAATGATTAAATTAATTAAAATTAAATGTTGTTATGTTTTGGAACCCGGGTAAACCGTAAACTGTTAAGGAAGCGGACTTCACCCAGGGTGGGTGAAAAGTGGTACCACTCCAGCGACACGAGCACTGGAGGGGCCTCTCGTAACTCTGTGACCGAACGGGGCAAGGCACTAGAGTGAGACTCATCTCGGTTTTTCTGTGGAAAACGGAGAAAACCATCAATTACCAGACATGGTGCGACACGAGCACACCATCGGTTTCTCCAACTCTAGTCAACTCCCCCTTACGGAAGTGACGTGGCGAGTGAGAAAAATAGTACTACGGTCCGCTCCTCAACACCTAAAGTTTACCCGTTTTTCTCCAACCCACATCTGGAGTCTCACCCATTTCAAGAATGGACCGAGTACTCCCGATGTCAATTCTCTGCTCACTCACAATTTTTCAAATTATTACAACATTGTTTTGACAATGTTTCATTAGCGGTATCAACGACCGCTTTCACTTCATTTCATACTTTGCAATTTCTCATCATCAATATCATTCTTATCCACATGAATCATAACATATTAAACATCATCACTAAGACATATCTCAAGAGCGTGATAATGAAGTACAATTAACATGATCAAAATTAACTTAACAAAAATACAACTATACAATTCCTAAGCAAAATTACAACATGAATCTGCCAAAAACTGTCAGTCCAGAAAGAATGGCTCTGTTACCCTATCTACAGTCAGAATTGGCTCTCGGCCCCTCTTCAAATTTGTAGAAAATTTTCTGCAGTTTTCCGTAGTATTCTCGATTGTATTTTTGTATTTTTCTACTATTTTCTACGAATTTTCTAATTTTCTGTCCCGTGCTAATAAAATTCCAGCACATGGTTTTCTAACCAACTCTAGTTCTTTTTACATGCTAGCAATAACACAAGAAGGAACCATAACAAGTCATAGCATGCAAATAAGTAGCTAATTTCATAAAGTAATTATCTTTACTAAAGCATGTCACTAAGTTTTGTAGAGAAAATCACATTGTTACTAAACAAATCCCACTACAAAACTTCCAGTCATGAAGTTACTACTTGTTACCATAACCTAGTATGAAAGCTCTAATCATTAATATGACAACATCATGGCACAATAATGAATCTATTTAACATGGCCAATAGTATGCAAATTAATCATGCTAAAATCCAAATAAATTATAACTTGAAATGTAACGACTGGTTTTCATGTATCTGGATTTATTATATTATAATATGTGTTTTGGTGGATTTTCTCCTCATGTGTGTGGTTTTCGTCTCCGTAACTTTCATTTTCGATCGTTTCGTCGTGTTTTCTCGTTTCTTCCTTAGGATCGTCGATATTGAAGTATGTCATTCGTGACGGGCTTCATAACGGTCTTATCTTACTGTTAGATCAAGCCTAGGAGTCTTAGGAATCGATCCCGGGGCCCCGCGCTCCGTATCGGAACTTTTGGTGCTCATTAGCCGGTGTAAGAAGGGGCACCGACCGACTAGATGACGATCCAGTCGGTCGGCAATCCTTCTTGGACCGACTAGTTGGCTTTCTAAATTTCTCAGCAGTTACTGTTTCTCGTTAGTCGGTCTAAGAACGTTGGTTGACCGACTAGGTTGCAAACTAGTCGGTCGGCAATGCTCCTTTAACCGACTAACTCATCATCTAAATTTTAGTATCAGTACTGCTCATTCTTAGTCGGTCTAAGTTCATCTCTTGACCGACTAGTTGCCAAACTAGTCGGTCATCCGTTGTTCTTTGACCGACTAAATCTAAATCCTATTTTCGTTCAGGAGTTACTGTTTACACTTAGTCGGTCTGCGTTGGTCGACCGACCGACTAGTTGCCAAACTAGTCGGTCAGTGGTTGCTCTTTGACCGACTAATCTGTGTTAAAACCCTAATTTCTGGGCAGCCGCCAGCCCATCCTATTTAAACCCCTCCCAAACGTTTTCTTCTTCCTCCACTCGACCCAAAACCCTAGTTTCTCCCCCATTGAGCCCCCTTCTTCCCCAAACCCTTATTCCTTCATTCCAAGCCCAAGATCCATCATCCAAACTCTCCCCCAACACATTCTACCCCTCATCTTCCCCAAAATCTCAACAAATCCCCAAAATCCCCCAAAACCCCTAGTTCTCCAAACTTCTCCATTCATTTCCAGATCTGGTCCCTAGGTTCTCCGGAGTGTTTCTTCCGCCTCCTCTCGGTAAGAAATCGATCTCTTGACGTTTTCATAACCTATTTGTATTTTTACGAAACCCTAATGAAATGAATGTTGTTTTGATGTTTGTCTCCCCATAACAGCGATTTCCTCGTAGATTAGCATCCGCGAGACGAACCTTCGTGATCGTCATCCCCGGTGCTAGGCAAGTGAAACTTGCCACTTAGGGTTTAGGCCATGTTTTAGGCCATTTGCTCGTTGTAGGCGTAAAAGAGACTAGGCGACGAAATGATACTCGCCTAGGCGCAATTTCAGGATCTAGCTTGACAACGAAGCTAGATCCAACATTTATCATGTTGCACAACTACCATGCCATGTTTAATTTTAATTAACGGTACGCAAATTAATTGTCATTCATGCTATCCAAATTGATTGTTGCATTCGTAGCACACGCTACAATACTAGTCTTTCCTGGCTCGTGTTCCAGAAGCGAGCCCTGTAGTTGGAAACCCCAACGCTCGGATACCGGCTAGGCACCTACCTTGCGTGGGCATAACCCTAGGCCAGGCTAGGCACCCACTTTCCGTGGGCACAACCCTATGCCAAATACACTTCCTGGCCCGTGATCCAGAAGCGAGCCAGTGTGTTGGCATTGCCAATGCTCGATACACGTGGAGGGGTAGGGATGAGCGACCACCTGAGTTTACGAGTTGGCCCGTACAGCCACTCTAGCCAGCAGGCGTGATCTCTGTGCACGACTTGATTGATTGTCTCGATTGATTGACTTGATTGATTGACGTGATTTACTTGACTCGATTGACATGCCAACTTGTTACTTGCACTTTCCTCGTTTATTACTTTCGTGATTAAACTTGTCATACAATGCATCATACTATAACTGCTAGGTTGTTAGTCGCCTACACTTTCGTTTCCTTGCCCAAGTCTTTTAGACTTGCTGACATGTGCCCCTTTACTCTTTTGGGTGACACATGTTAGATCCTGAGCCTGAGTACCTTGTTGAGGATGAGGTGCTTGCTGACGCCGAGCCCGAGCTTGTGCTTGACGGAGAGTACGTGGACACTGGGGACCATTCCTAGTGTCTTCGTTGCGTTCTTCTTTTGCTTAGATTGCTATTTTGTTGTCGGTGCGTAGCACCTATACTTTGTTACGTTGTTGCTTTTGCTGGCCTTGTTCTGGGCCCTTAGACTCTTTCTTTTAGCCTGGTGGCTTTTCTGGATGTTGGACTTAAAGTTTTATGTTGGACAAATTAAGAGATATGAGATTTTATTTCAGTCTCTCCTTGTGTTGTTATTGTTGTTCCGTTTGTGGTTACAGGGACCTGCTTATGCTTTATTGACGCTTATCGGGTTTGGGGCTTCACGGCTCCACTCTCGAGCGGACCTTCTCACGTCTCGCCTCCATTTTAGGGAAGCGGGTCGTGACATGAAACATGTATACCAAGAATTCCTACTTAACACATTCCTAAAATTAAATCCAATCTAGGATGTTAGAAGATCATACCTCATCAAAGTTGCCATATATATTTCCTTTCAATCCATCTCATGCCTTTTAATTTCACAAGGAAAACTACAAGTTACTAACATGCTACTAATTCCACAAGGGAGAGAATTTTGCCACTAAACTAAGGCATATAACAATGAGTTACTTGGCATGCTACCATTTTCATAAGGAGTCTCATTTTGCTATTAAACCATGGCATACTACAATAATCTCCTTACCATGATACTAAATTTACATCTTTTAACATACTACAAATTGAACCATGTGACAAGTTAATTCCTACAAACATCACAACATATTAAGGAGGTCACAATCTATACTTTTTGAAAGGTAATATATGAAATTATTTGACATACCACTAAATTAGCATGCAACCCAAGTAGCATAATTTGTAGGGTGCATACCATACAACTTACATGCTAAATTTTCATGCTAATTTAGTAGGGTGCATACCATACAACTTACCATACAACTTTCATATTACAAATTCAATCACAACATATCAAGAACAATTCTAAAACTAGCACCTTAACTAGAATAGTTAGAAATCCTACCAAATGTGTTATCTTCCTTTTAAGAGCCAACTTTCTTTCATTGTTTGCCTTCCTTTAAAGCCTTCTTTTCTTTCCTTTAATCCTTCTCCTTTAATTCCTCTTTTCTTTATTTCTTCTCCTTTCTCTTAATCTCCATTGAATGACATGCTAATTTGGAAAGATATTAAGAGGAAAATGAGAGGGGGTATGGATGCTCACGACAAAATGGGTCTCTCGGCCTAGAGAAATGAAAGAAGGAAAGAGAGATTAAGAGAGAGAGAGAGAGAGAGAGAGAGAGAGAGAGAGAGAGAGAGAGATATATATATATATATATATATATATATATATATATATATATATATATATATATATATATATATATATATATATATATATATGAAAAACTAAATAAAATCCCTCCTTTTTATCCTTTATATTTTCTTTTCATTTTTTCTTAGTTCCTAAATCTAAAAATCCAAGAATAAGCCACGTGTCCCATGACTTGTCTAAACAATAGCTTAGTGTTAAATGCAAGGGCCCGTGCTGCATTCAGAAACTCCATCCCGAGAATGATCTAGAAGTCGTCATCCTAAGATAATTAGGATTTATGAAATATTTAATTATCATGAAAAAGGTAAAATGACACTAATACCCTTCACCTACCCAAGAATACCGTACATGTCCTAAACCCAACTTTACACAAAACACCCCCAATACTAGTAATGACAATTATAAAACACTTTATGCAATATGCACAATAACATCTTTACTTAAAATATTTACAAAACCACTTTATACATGCATACATTACCTATACTACACCTTCCATATTTATTCTTATATACACAAACCAACATACACACCAAAACACTAGACACATAAAAATATAACTATTAGTATACAACTACATTCCAAAGTAATACAAATAGTCAACTATAATTATCCTCCATCCAGAATACACATATAAATTTAGCTAGGTATACACACAACCATACATACCAATAGTCATACATATACTAAATCTCAAAATTATAAAATACATTTCAATACTACTTTCATACAATTATACATTACCATATACATCAATACATACAAGTATACACAAGTATACACTCAATTATTCAATATCAATATTCATTACACACCAAGATACATCCAAATATTCATATAGTCATCCATACACAGGGCCGGTTCAAGCATAAATGAGGCCTAAGGCGAAACAAAATATGAGGCCTAAGTATCAATCCAAAATTTTTAGAAGCATTCAAATAACTAAATCTCATTCAATTTATTTAAACATTTTTCTAGCTTTTTGAGAAGCAAAGTTTTTTATCAAAGGTTTATATTCAATACTTTCAAGTATATCTCTCTCAATAGAACGAATACTCAATCCATTTAACCGATTTTGAGTCATGGTTGATCTTAAATATGTTTTTAGTATTTTCAACTTAGAAAAACTTCTTTCCGCTGAAGCAACTGTTATTGGGACGGTCAACAATATCATATATGCAATGCTTGTATTAGGAAAAGAATCCGTCTTATTAACATAATCTAAAATCAAAATTGGAGTATTAATTTCTGCAGGTAAGATTTCTTTTAAGACTCTTAGCTCTGAAAAAAGATCACACCCATCAATATCGGAATGTTCGCCAACTTTCAAAAAATATTCAAGATCTATGCACCGGCTCTTCAAAATACTTTCATGGGAACATTTTTCTAAATCAAATAAAAATCCAAATATCTTTTCATACTCCACAAATTGTTCAAATCTCGTTTTAATCGAAACAACAACTTGATCAACTATATGTAGGAAAAACTCGATTCGAAAAGATTCTTCAATTGAAAGTCTAACCTCTTCATTATTATTTTCATCAAACCTTTTCTTTCTATGAATTACACGTTTCTCACGGAACTTGGGTTCAACATCTAATTCTTTTGCAATTTCTTTTGTAGCATCCATGGCAGACTCAAACCCATTCTCCCTATATTTTTCAAAATAAGAAATAAGGCCGTTTAATTGATCAATAGCAATGTCAAGTTGCATTTCTTTAGATTGTAACTTTTTGCTAACAATATTCACTGCAAATAATATGTCATACCAAATATTCATAGACAATAGAAATTCAAAGTCTTCTATCTCATATTTGGCTAAAGAGTTTGCTTCACTTTTTGTTTTAGCATCATCACTAATATTCGCTAATTCAAGAAGAGCATCTCTTATGTTTGGAGCTTGGAATTTTATGGCCTTTACACTTTCAATTCGACTTTCCCACCGAGTATTAGGTAGTTGTTTAACAGTAAACTTAGGCACATTGTCTTGCAATACCTTCCACCTTTTTGTAGAAGAAGAAAACAGACAATATATACGTTGCACCACACCAAAAAAAGATAAAGCTCGGGTGCAAGAATTAGCCGCATCACATAGCACAAGATTAAGACTGTGACAACCACATGGTGTATAAAATGCTCTAGGATTTATATCTAGAAGCCTCTTTTGCACGCCTTGGTGTTTTCCTTTCATGTTAGATCCATTGTCATAGCCTTGGCCTCTTATGTCACTTACATCAAGATTATGTATTTCCAAAGCACTTACAAGTATATCAAAAAGACCTTTTCCAGATGTATCATCTACTTTCAAAAATTCTAAAAAGTACTCCTCAATTTTGATTGGACTTACCGAAGTATTCACACATCTTACAATAAGAGTCATTTGTTCTTGATGACTTGCATCGGGAGTACAATCAAGTATGACAGAAAAATATTTTGATTGTTTCAATTTTTTATTATTACTTGTTTAACTTCAGAAGCTAACAATTCAATCAATTCATTTTGGATGGCATGACTCAAATAATGATTATGAACCTCACCATGTTGTATTCGTCTAACATGTTCTTGCATCACAGGATCAAATTCTGCAATCATCTCAATAATGCTCAAAAAGTTTCCATTATTAGGTTCATAGATCTTCTCCTTCATCCCACGAAATGCAAGATTACATTTCGCAAGATGTTTAACCACAGAAATAATCCTCACTAACAATTGTCTCCAATGCTCTTTTTCTTTGTTAATATTCTCTTGAATGTTTTTGTCAATTGTCTCATTCTTCTTAAATCTCTTCTCTACATCAACCCATTTACTCATGCTAGTTAAATGTTCGTGACTTGTTTCATGAGTTTTGAGCTTAGCACTAAGGTTTTTCCAATCATTTGTTCCTTCATTCACAAGTTGGCTAGCACAAAATTTTAAACTAAACAACTTGCAACAAAAACAATATACTCTCTCATTTACTTTAGAGTACACAAGCCATTTTCTATCATATATTTCCTCATTTGCTAATTTTCTAGTATAAAAAGTAGTAGAGAAGTGTCTATTACGCTCATCAATGGGAAAATTCAAATTGCACTCTCGAATAGGACCTCTTTCTATCAATATATCTCTAAACTTCACATCAATATTTTTCCAATTACCAGGGTCATAAATATCTTCATCAGTCATAAAATTTATCTCATCTTCTTTTGTGTTCTCTATATTTTCCTCATTAAATGTTGGATTATTTTCCATTATTGTTGCATCTTCATCTATAATATTGTCTACACTATCTATTAATTCTTCCTCAATTGGTATTTCTTCTCTTGAAGAAGAAGTCTCATTTTGCTTATTAAAAATAAACGTATCAAGAGCGCCCTTTTGAGATTGAAGAAATTGTTCAACTCTTTTTTTTCTTTAGTTTTTCATATCCACTTGCAAATTTTCTAGTCGACATTGTTTAAACAACACACAACACAATAAATAGATAATAAAATGATCGATGTTGCACAAAAATCAATATGTAAAATGCTTTAGTCTAGAAAGATACGACCTGAAATATCGGAATGAGGTCTCCTGTTTGAATCATATTCAATCAATCGCCTCTTTTTCAAGCCAATCTGATGAGTGATGAATGATGTATTTCTTAAACTGCAAATGAAAAACAGAGTATGATTAGTCATTTTGAAGATAATGAGTCTGAAGTAGGGAATTTAAAATTAAACGTAAGTCTGAACTCTGAAGTAGGGAATTAAAAATTAAACTCAAATCTGAAAAACAGTGTATTTTTCTAGCCAACCTAACACTTGTCTTGTAACCTTGTCATTTGTCATTTTGAGTCTGAAGTATGGAATTTAAAATTAAACTTAAGTTGTTAAAATTAAACCTATTCTTTTAGTAGGAAATTTAAAGGTAATGAGTCTGAAGTTGTCATTTTGCAAAACCCAATCACACTGAAAACTGAAAAGCCATCAATTCACAATAATGTAATATTTTAGGTTGATTCACAATAACCAGAAATAAGAATTTCATATGCTGAAATAGGCCCGGCATTTTACTGTCATTTTGGTATCAAATTCTGAAAATTGTGTTGGACTAGTCCTGATCTACTTATGATCTCAAGTTGACACCAGTGGCATTTGCAGTTTGATGTTTATTTTATATAATAATAAAAGAGTTTGGGTAAATCTGATTCTAGGGGTATAAATGGCTCATATTTAGATTGGATATTTGGATTCATGTAATATCCCGATTCCCAAATCCCAACCAGAATTTGGCATATCTTCTTAACAGTACACATTGGAAATTGGAATTTGGATTAGGGTCTTCACTACATGAATGATGATTCGATGAATCCAGAACATTAAGAGTTTGAGTAAATCCAGAACCCAATCAAATAATGCTTATTGGCAGAAAATATGAATCAACTGGACACCTATAAATAAATACTTGCTCTTAATATATATATCCATAGTACACATCCATATAAGTATAACACACGTACACATCACACACATATACAAATATCACATATATGTACATTATTACTCATATTACTATCCATACTCATACAAATACAACAATATACACAATAAAGTAGTTCAAGTATAGGTGTATTACAATCTACCCACCTTAAAAACAAAGTCCGTCCTCGGACTTTCTAGTCTAAGGGTCTAACAGGAGGTTAATTAGGTCTAAGGGTTTTCCACCCATGAAATACAAACAATGATATAAGTATACATTATATACCCATGTATACACGCACTATACCATACACATGTGTACGCACATACTAATACACCTATACATACCGACACATATATTAATACTTGTACACAGTAATAAGTAGAAATATAGATACACCCAAGGCATCAATATACACACCCACATATGTACACTTACTTTACCCAATACATGTATACTTACTTAAAGATTCACACATCTTATACTATCTACACCTCCATCTATACAAACAACATTACTATACATACACCTTATAGTTCGTCAATATACGAATACGTACAATATGACTTATAAGGATACACATAAATAGTCATACCAGAATCTATAATGTAGTGTACATCCAGGTATACTTATAGATATATGCCTATAGGAATACATGTCAATATACTTATAATACTTAAAAACACATAACCACCCACACATATATGTAAATTTACAGACGACTACATATGCTTACCCTCAGGCAGCTCTGTACCTTGGGTCTTTTAATACGAGGGCTTTACCCCAAGGCTGATCACCTACCCACATTAGGACACTACTACCCCTATGAAGCATTACTTGTACTATACTTACACACGCCGCAGTGCAGAGACCTGCATGGGCCACAACTGTAACGACCCGTTCTCCAGGATACCCGGGAAGTGCGAATCCATCCCAAGTATTCCAAGATCAACGAGTGTTACGTAGAAAGAGAGAAAGGAAGAGAGCAAAAAGAACACTGCAGGTCACCACGCACGTGCTGGGACGTACAAGTAAAGCTCCATCACAGATAAAACACAGAGAAATAAACAAAAGTACAATATTTCATTTTATTAATACAATGATACTTCTTTTACATAACCAGCTGAACAAGGGGATACAAAAGAGGGAAGCTACATTGAGACAACGATAATCTTATACAACTCCAAGTCCAGTTCCAACTTATACAACACCAACATCTACATCCTCACAACTCTATGTACAAAGGTCTACCCGAAAAGAAACACCAAAAGTACAAGTCTCTCATCATACCCCTCGCCATCCAATCCTACAACCGATTACCAACTCCAAGGCTCCAGCCGCTATCCCCAACCTGAAAAGTCAACGGGGACATGTCAACGCGTGACCCAGTAAGAACTCCTAACACTCTAGTAGGACCCAGTTTTAGAACTGGTCTTCCTAACTAACCAACTGACTACAAGTGTCACATCAATCTCAAGAATATGCAGAAATTAAAGACAGGGAGTAAGTGCTGAAAGTAAACAACAGTAAACAGAACTGAAATAAATAAATGATTAAATTAATTAAAATTAAATGTTGTTATGTTTTGGAACCCGGGTAAACCGTAAACTGTTAAGGAAGCGGACTTCACCCAGGGTGGGTGAAAAGTGGTACCACTCCAGCGACACGAGCACTGGAGGGGCCTCTCGTAACTCTGTGACCGAACGGGGCAAGGCACTAGAGTGAGACTCATCTCGGTTTTTCTGTGGAAAACGGAGAAAACCATCAATTACCAGACATGGTGCGACACGAGCACACCATCGGTTTCTCCAACTCTAGTCAACTCCCCCTTACGGAAGTGACGTGGCGAGTGAGAAAAATAGTACTACGGTCCGCTCCTCAACACCTAAAGTTTACCCGTTTTTCTCCAACCCACATCTGGAGTCTCACCCATTTCAAGAATGGACCGAGTACTCCCGATGTCAATTCTCTGCTCACTCACAATTTTTCAAATTATTACAACATTGTTTTGACAATGTTTCATTAGCGGTATCAACGACCGCTTTCACTTCATTTCATACTTTGCAATTTCTCATCATCAATATCATTCTTATCCACATGAATCATAACATATTAAACATCATCACTAAGACATATCTCAAGAGCGTGATAATGAAGTACAATTAACATGATCAAAATTAACTTAACAAAAATACAACTATACAATTTCTAAGCAAAATTATAACATGAATCTGCCAAAAACTGTCAGTCCAGAAAGAATGGCTCTGTTACCCTATCTACAGTCAGAATTGGCTCTCGGCCCCCTTCAAAGTAGTAGGAAATTTTCTGCAGTTTTCCGTAGTATCCTCGATGGTATTTTTTGGATTTTTCTACTATTTTCTACGAATTTTCAAATTTTCTGTCATGTGCTAATAAAATTCCAGCACATGGTTTTCTAACCAACTCTAGTTCTTTTTACAAGCTAGCAATAACACAAGAAGGAACCATAACAAGTCATAGCATGCTAATAAGTAGCTAATTTCATAAAGTAATTATCTTTACTAAAGCATGTCACTAAGTTTTGTAGAGAAAATCACATTGTTACTAAACAAATCCCACTACAAAACTACCAGTTCATGAAGTTACTACTTGTTACCACAACCTAGTATGAAAGCTCTAATCATTAATATGACAACATCATGGCACAATAATGAATCTATTTAACATGGCCAATAGTATGCAAATTAATCATGCTAAAATCCAAATAAATTATAACTTGAAACATGTATACCAAGAATTCCTACTTAACACATTCCTAAAATTAAATCCAATCTAGGATGTTAGAAGATCATACTTCATCAAAGTTGCCATATATATTTCCTTTCAATCCATCTCATTCCTTTTAATTTCATAAGGAAAATTACAAGTTACTAACATGCTACTAATTCCACAAGGGAGAGAATTTTGCCACTAAACTAAGGCATATAACAATGAGTTACTTGGCATGCTACCATTTTCATAAGGAGTATCATTTTGCTATTAAACCATGGCATACTACAATAATCTCTTTACCATGCTACTAAATTTACATCTTTTAACATATTACAAATTGAACCATGTGACAAGTTAATTCCTACAACCATCACAACATATTAAGGAGGTCACAAGCTATACTTTTTGAAAGGTAACATATGAAATTATTTGACATACTACTAAATTAGCATGCAACCCAAGTAGCATAATTTGTACGGTGCATACCATACAACTTACATGCTAAATTTTCATATTACAAATTCAATCACAACATATCAAGAACAATTCTAAAACTAGCACCCTAACTAGAATGGTTAGGAATCCACCAAATGTGTTATCTTTCTTTTAAGAGCCAACTTTCTTTCCTTGTTTGCCTTCCTTTAAAGCCTTCTTTCCTTTCCTTTAATCCTTCTCCTTTAATTCCTCTTTCCTTTATTTCTTCTCCTTCCTCTTAATCTCCATTGAATGACATGCTAATTTGGAAAGATATTAAGAGGAAAATGAGAGGGGGTATGGATGCTCACGACAAAATGGGGCCTAGAGAAATGAAAGAAGGAAAGGGAGGGGGAGGGGGAGAGAGAGAGAGAGAGAGAGAGAGAGAGAGAGAGACTTGAAAAACTAAATAAAATCCCTCCTTTTCATCCTTTATATTTTCTTTTCATTTTTTCTTATTTCCTAAATCCAAAAATCCAAGAATAAGCCATGTGTCCCATGACTTGTCTAAACAATAGCTTAGTGTTACATGAGGTGTCATCCTAAGATAATTAGGATTTATGAAATATTTAATTATCATGAAAAAGGTAAAATGACACTAATACCCTTCACCTACCCAAGAATACCATACATGTCCTAAACCCAACTTTACACAAAACACCCCCAATACTAGTAATGACAATTATAAAACAATTTATGCAATATGCACAATAACATCTTTACTTAAAATATTTACAAAATCACTTTATACATGCATACACTACCTATACTACACCTTACATATTTATTCTTATATACACAAACCAACATACACACCAAGACACTGCACACATAAAAATGTAACTATAAGTATACAACTACATTCCAAAGTAATACAAATAGTCAACTATAATTATCCTCCATCCAAAATACACATATAAATTTAGCTAGGTATACACACAACCATACATACCAATAGTCATACATATACTAAATCTCAAAATTATAAAATACATTTCAATACTACTTTCATACAATTATACATTACCATATACATCAATACATACAAGTATACACAAGTATAGTATACACTCAATTATTCAATATCAATATTCATTACACACCAAGATACATCCAAATATTCATATAGTCATCCATACATCTTAGTATGCATACACACCTATAAATAAATACTTACTCTTAATATATATATCCATAGTACACATCCATATAAGTATAACACACGTACACATCACACACATATACAAATATCATATATATATATATGTACATTATTACTCATATTACTATCCATACTCATACAAATACAACAATATACACAATATATTAGTTCAAGTATAGGTGTATTACAAACATCTCCGAGATGTTTTCATCTTCCTGCATCTTAAACAACTCATATTTAGATCTAAATACGCATTGTTTAGATTTCTTTACCTTCGAAGTCCCTTCATGAGAAATCTCCAATGTATACCAAATTTCGTTGGCCGATTTGCACATGGAGATGCGGTTGAACTCATTTGAAGTGAGGGCGCAATGGAATGCATTCATAGCCATTGCATTGACTTTGATCAAGTCCTTCTCTGTCTTAGTTCTAGAAGCCGCGGGTGAAGTAGGCTCCTCAAATGGTAACTCCGTAATGTCCCATAGGTCTTGACCCTTTATGTAGATCTTCATCCTGATCTTCCAACTTGGGTAGTTGGTTCCGTTGAAGAGTGGGGGTCGAACGGTAGAGTGACCTTCTTCATGAGACGCAGATGTAGCGGTGAATGCCATCGTTGCAGTATGCTATAAACTCGCTCTGATACCAATTGTAAGGATCGCCTTACCCTTGCAATACTAACAACAACACACTAGAGAGGGGGTGAATAGTGTAATGGCAATAAATTGTCCAATTAAAATTAAACTTGCAAATGCGGAATAATAAATGCAAGAGGAGTTAATCGACACAATCAATCCAAACACAAACACAAGATTTTACACTGGTTTCCCAAAACTTGGATACGTCCAGCCACACCAATATTCACTATATTTCCCACAAAGAGAAGTGAATACAATCTCACAAGGAGATACCTCACACAGAGGATTTGGACTCTCACACAGAGAAACCCTTACTCTCACACAGAGAGACTTCACACAGAGGATTTAGGATTTCCACAAAGAGATATCCTTGCTTTCACACAGAAAGACTTATGCTCTCACACAGAGAGACTCAAACTCTCACATAGAGAGATCTCAACCAACCCTCACACAGAAGGTTATACTCTCACACAGAGAGTAACTAACTCTCACACAGAAAGCTAGGGTTTCAATAAAATAACAAAGTAAAACAAATACTCTTACCTATGCCTTGAGATGAACTTACTCATAAATGAATACAAGGCATGGAAGAGGATCTCCAAGTGATGAGATTTGCTAGAATTGCACTTGTATGATTTTCCTTGAGCTTGACTTCAATGCATGAAGAGGAATACTAGCTCTAAGAGCGAAATGAGAGAGTGAGAGTGGCTTAATTAAACTCTACTGATTTTCAATAGCATCAAGAAGTTTCTATGAACTCAGCCCCCTCATATATATAGGAACCCTATATCAACTCTCAAAACCTAAGGAAACAGCCAAAAACAAAAAGCTGCAACGACTAGTTTCTGGGCAGAAACGTCACTGACAGTCGACTGATGAACAAATGACAGTCGACCGTCCAACAGCTAAAAAATTCCCAACGGCTATAATCTGAGCCATGACAGTCGACTGTAAAACATACAGTCGACTGTATATCCTTCATCAGGCGACTGCTGCAGGGGATAGAATAAAACAGAGAGTTGCACTCTTTCTCCCAGTATGCATACAGGCGACTGATGAACAGATGACAGTCGACTGTAAAATAGACAGGCGACTGTTTATCCTTCACCAGTCGATCGTTGTAAGGGATGGACAAAAACAGAGAGATGCAAATTTTGCACTTACGCCTTTCAGACGATTGTTGACCATTTCACAGGTGACTGTAAATATACAGGCGACTGTAAATTGAACATCAGTCGACTGATGTGAAAATCTCAAGTAGAGTCAATAAAAGGTTGACTTGAGCAGTGCACCACAGTCGACTGTAGAAGGCTCGACATGCGACTGGAAATCACCCACTCGACTGTAAAACCTTCAGCAGACGACTGTAGAAGAGCCAGAGACTCCAAATGAGTCTTTGGACACGATGAGCCTATTGTGTTGGATTCTATGATAATCCTAAGGCTCACTAAGATGGTTAAATGAATATGCATGAATGAGTAGACCATCTATCAAGGCATTACATTAAACCTAGACTCAAAAAGAGAGAAAGCAGTAAATGAAATATTACATGGATTACATTGATTTCCTTATAGTCTATGGCTTCAAACTTGATGCCTTGATTCTCCCCATCATCTCCAAGCTTTGGCACCCCTTGAGTCCAAGCTTTGGCCCTTCTCCACTTGATGTCCATCCTTGCACCAAGTGTTTAGTCTCTAAAAATGATATCCTTGAAATGAAACTAAGAGACTAAAACAAGAGAGTCATTAGCAACAACATAATGTTGTGATCATCATCAAAATAACATTGGTATGAAACACCAATACTCAACAAATGGGTTATCAGAGTCTCTGATAAGGAGACTCCAATGGATTTCACGTCCATTGTTAAATCCCAGTTGCCTGTGGATGTTTAGGGATACTCCATACTACATTCCGCATCGCTTATCACGATACGGTCCTCTTGTGGCCATATCTTATTGTTGATGTCACTTGCTTATGGTTCACCACCAAACATATTTCATTTGAGAGTGTTTGGATGTGCTAAGATATGTCCCAATAGCACCACCTCAGAGGACCAAAATGGGTCATCATCAAAACTAGTTATCTTTATATGGTTTGATTCGCCATGTATTATTAGATACCTAGAACCCCAGACAAGCGATGCATTAAAGACACGTCTTGATAACTGTGAATTTGATGAGCAAAGTCTCATTAAATAAGCACGCAGTCTAAAGAAGCCTGAAGCTTCTGAGACAATATCATGGGACACAAAAGTCCTAATCTCGTTATGATCCGCATACTATTTCTATGTGAAGATGAGATCCTGAAGATCCTTCACATTCAGACTAAAGTAGATCAATTGCCGGATAAATTCACGGACAAACCATAAGATTGTTCGTTCACACGTCCCTGCTGCCAACACGCCAGCTAGGATTGACATCCCCAAAGATGGATGCAATCTACCGGCAGCAGAATTGGCTGTACCTCAATTGAAAAGAGGACGCCCGACAGGTTCAAAAGATAAAGTTCCTCGAAAGAGGAAGATTCCTGGAGATATTAAAATGATCCCTCCGCAGGATACTGAGCTCAGATTAGCGACCTCTCCCCTCCTGATTTTCCCTGCAGAGGAAACAATAGGAGAAATATCATTATATTACGTACGTACTGGAGAGGTACTGGACAGATCTAACACAGTCATCGTCGACGATTTTGCTTTCGCTATTGCCATTCACGTCGCTGAATACGACGATGACGCCAACCCACTTTTCTATAGCGTAAACGCATAGATTGGCCAAAGTGGGACGAGGCAATAAGAGTAGAGCTGGACTCACTCTTGAAACACAAAGTCTTTGGACCAATAGTCCAAACACCTGAATGTGTAAAACCTGTGGAATATAAGTTGGTTTTCATAAGAAAAAGAAATGAAGGAAATGTGATCATTTTCCTATTTCATACTAAGCCTAACCGTCTCTTAAAAAGCCAAGAAATGCAGCTCATGGACGTTGTGACTGCATATCTATATGGCAAATATAGAGATCTATATGAAACTTCCAGAAGGGTATACTCTACCCCCAGAGATTAAAGAGAGACGTAGGAACGTCTTCTCTATAAAGGCTTCAAAGATCATTACATGATCTTAAGCAATCAAGAAAAATGTGGTATAACAGATTTATCAAATTCCTTGCGGAACAAGGATTCACTAATAATGAAGTCTGTCCGTGTATCTTTATCAAAAGAACGGGGACAAGATTTGTAATAGTCGCCGTATATGTGGACGACTTAAATCTAATAAGATCTCCTGCAGAGACCATTGAGATATCTGATAGCCTTAAGCATACATTCGTAATGAAATACCTAGGCAAAACAAGGTATTGTCTCGGCTTACAGATTAAACACCTTCGTGGTTTAATCCTTTTATACTTATCATATTCTTCATACACCAGGAGTTTATGAAGAAAGATGTCTATTTGCAATCTATTAAAAATGGATGCTTATTTATAACGCCTTCCAGTTGCTGGAAGAGGGGGAGGACATCCTGGGTCCTGAAGTGCCTAGCTCTAATGTACTAGTTACACTCTTTTATCTGGCCAACTGCATGTGTCTCTAATAGAACGTCTGCAGTAAAGCTGCTAGCCAGATACAGTGTTGTCCTGGAGAGCACCACTGGACCAAGGATAAGCTGCTTCTGCGCAACTTCCAAGGGTCAAGGATCATCATCCAAGGAATATATATCACATATGCAGGTTTTATAGATCATCGTGATGACTAAGCACAAATGTCCGGCCACCTCCTAAAGATCTACACATCATCCTCCAAAGTCTACATCTTCTGAGAAGCTCATCATCCAAGAAGCAAGTCTAGAATACGCTCAGCCAGGTCTAGCAGTACCTTGCAGACACAGTGAAGACTGAGTAAAAGAATACATACATGGAGTCATCTACCAACTTCGAAGAGCGTACCACTTCAGAGCGCTACCGTTTTCCAGTAGCCGCTAGATTTGAGTGAAACTTGTATAGATGAGTGATAATTGTACTTGCTTTCAGAACATGATAGATGTATAGACGAATAGGAAATGATTATATAGATACATAGGAGATCTGCAAGCCTGAAGCTTTTACAGATAAGGGGGAGTTGATAGTAGAGTTGTACTCTTTTCACTTAGCTATGGGGTTTTCCACTGGATTTTCCATAGCCAAAGGTTTTTAATGAGGCAACTTCATTTAACTCTGGACCCTGAAGTGTCCATCCCTAATGAAAGCTGAAAGACCTACAAGCATAAGGCTTGTATGGATCAGGGGGAGTCAACAGTTGGTTGTATTCTTTTCCCTTAAAGCTGCTGGGTTTTCCCACTGGGTTTTTCACATCTAAGTTTTTAACGAGGCAACCGCAGTGGCTCTGGATCCAGAAGTATCTACCTCATTAGCATATTGAATCCTGAAGTATTCATATGATTAACCCAAGGTAATAGAGAGATAAGTGGGAGTGTTGTGAGTTGAGGGAGGCCTTTGGCCTCCCTCCCCTCATTATCTTCCATTACACCCCACTACTAAGTAGTGGGGGTCCCTTGGGCTTCTTACCCCCCATTGAGGAAGAATATATAGAGAGCCTTGGCTTATGCCATGACTACTCGACACTTTGAGATTGGTATCATCTTATGAGTTTATAACAGTTATCTTATAAATAAATTTATTACATAAAAATTTATATAGTAAATCTGTAAATGTAACATGTTATGTGTGAGAAAAATATAAGTAACATATAAAATAAAAATGTAAGAAAAAATTTTAATCCCGAAATTCTCGAAGGTCCCGGGTTGAACCTTTAAATTTTATTAATTGAAATCTTTTTGAGGGGAGACATACGTTGGCCAGCCTTAGACATACGTTGGCCAGCCTTACCCCTCATACATTGGCCGAAAAAAGCAATCTAATACATGTAATAAAATGTTGATTCAAGTAAAGAAATCTTGCATTAAGTCTCTTCTTCTTCTTCTTCTTCTTCAGAGTCTTCAAAAATGTCAGTTTGATGTTGAGTCCTCGCTTCAGCTTTGAACCAATCCTTCGCACAAACCGCCGCTTCGACTATATCTGGCTTCAGCCGTAACCTTTTGTTGCTAAGAACAAGACCACCTGTACTAAAAGTAGACTCCGAAGCAACAGTAGATATGTGTACAGATAAAAAATCATGAGTCATGATGGAAAGAATTGGATAACTAATTTTATATTGTTTCCACCATAACAGAACATCAAAATTTTCACTATTCAAGTCTTCTTCGGTAAAAGGACAAAAATTTGACAAATACCTAGACATTTCATTAGAAGAACTATCTGTGACAACTATTCTTTGCTTCTTCTTCTCCATAAGCAGGCGGCGCCTGCTTGAAGCTGAAGAAGAAGCTTGAACAGCAGATGTGTGTGTAGAAGTACCAAATCGTGTCTCATATACAGCAAAAGGGGATCTTAAGCTACTTTTAAAACTAGTTTTGTGTTCTACTGCATCTATGTTCATGTTTTTATAATAGGTATCTAATAAGTCAAGTACACCTTCCTCCTTAACACTGGGATCAAAAACCGTCGCTAAAGAGTATCAAAGGCACTGGATTCCATGACTTACGGAGTTTCCTCTCCATTTGTCCAATCATTGCTCTAAGGTCAGGAGTACTAGAGGTCTCATTATTTTTATGCTTTTGTATAACATCCGAAATCAATACTAATTGTCTAAGCCTAGAACTGATGTAGGGTAGTAAACTACAGAAAATTTGTTTGTTGACAAGTAGAAAATTTCAAAAAAATCATAAAGTTCATATACAATAAGCCACTCATAATCATTAATGTCATAATCATAATTATTTGCAAGGTGTGTACTTGCAAACTCACTAAGTTGGGTTCTATTCAATTTCATGCAACACATCATTAGATACGTTGAATTCCACCTATGTGGAACACTAAATTTAAATGCTCTATATGGCAGCTGGTTACTACGACAAAACTGTCTGTATTCCCTCTTTTTGTGAATTAGTTGTAATTAATAACATAAGGTTTCTTGCCTTTTCAAGATAAATAGAAGCAATTTTCAGTCCATCCTGCACTACTAAATTTAAAACATGACATGCACAACGTTGATGAAAATTTAACCCATCAAGATCAGGGTTTAATTGACGTTTTAAATAAGTAATGGCAATATTATTATTAGAAGCATTATCAAAAGTAAATGAGAGAATTTTTTTTGCTATATCATACTCACGACGAATCGATAACAAAATCCTACCAATAACCCCACCCGTGTGTGCATGCTCTAACACTTTAAATCCTATAATTCTTTTCTGAATTAGGAATTCGTGATCTACAAAATGGACTGTAAGACATATGTAAGATCCACCCCATTTTGTAGACCATATATCAGAAGTTAAAGAAATCCTAGATTCTAGATTAATAAAAAGCAGATGCATATTATCTTTTCCTTCGTGGAAAGCACTTATACAATCTTTTCTAAATTGTTCCTAGACACTCTTCTAAATGTAGGGTTAAGTGCCATTTGGTAGAATCGCTCTAATTCGGAGCTTTCACCATAATTTAAGGGTTATTTAGTACAGACCCCCTATGTTTTCTCCGAAATTAGCAACAACCCCCTATGGTTTCAATAATTAGTAATACCCCCCTATGGCACCCAATTTTGGACCCCCCTCCCCCTGTTTAGGGGGGTCTTTCTATAGGCGGGGGAGACCAAATTGGATACAATAGGGGGGGGGGGGGGGTATTATTAATTATTGAAACCATAGGGGGGTGTTGCTAATTTCGGAGAAAACACAGGGGGTCGGTACTAAATAACCCATAATTTAATGGCAGTTCTTTACTTAACACTAATCTAGCCATCTCTTTTCTCATATTTTCAGCAGAATATGAAAACCCAGTAAGAGAGGTAGATGATGCAGTTAAATTTAAAGTGGTTTGTCTAGCATATTTTTAGCATAAGATTTCATGTGTATTATTAGATGTGAAGTGCCGGCAGTGTGTGCGGCAGCAAAACTAGTTCTACATATTTTGCAAAAGGCACGAAGTTGTTCGATGACATCTTTGTCTTTATCCATTTCACGTGAAAAGTGATCTCAAACACTAGACTTTGGTCCTTTTTTGGGTTGTTTGTGTAGGCATATATGAAGCATGAGAAGATGTTTATGTTGGTGAACTTGTGGAAGTGTGTGCAGCATGCCAAAAAGGGGACTGTGTAGTCTGTGGTATGACGGGGCTAAGATTATTACTAGCTATATAGGTCTCATTTTCTTGTGTTTCAGCATCTTCAATCATACGGTCAAAGAAAGGTAATGCTGAACCTACCTCTCTATTATTACGTATTAAATTAGCATAATAATCTAATTCGGCAGTGTCATCAAAATTAAGGTTGACAGTAACAGGTTTAGAGTCAGAAGGTCCTGCCATTATGCTAAGTTAAAAGTTACACTAAAGGAACCTGATTGACGTTTGATAGAAAGCGCCGGATGAAGACCCGGCATTTGCACGAGAATTGAGCGTGAACGGAGCTTGAAGAGCCCAGTAGTAGCGAGAGATCGGAGCGTAAAGAAACCGGTCGTAGCGAGAGTTGTGCGATGGATCGGGGCTTGAAGATCCCGGTAGTACGACTGGCGAGTAGCGAGAGATAGGTTGTTGCATCGTAACCGTGAGAGAGAAGCTTGATGAATGTTGAGAGAGTGACGAGAGGTGTGTAGAAATTTGTAAAATAGGATGATAAGGAGAATTTGAGAGAGTGAATAGAATAGAGTTGAGTGTAGAAAATAGGAGGGGAGGGGGGTATTTATATAGGAATATGATGGAAATTTTTTTTTATTTTATTAAAATGCCCAACTGGCAAATTTGGATGCTAAGTTCAACCCCCAACGCACGCGCGCGCACACAGATGGGAGGTACCCTGAGTCAATGTGTTTGCACTAAGCCGTGTTTCTCATCAACTTGGCCTCTCTTTTTTCCCAAGATCGCACAATAAGTATACATCTCTTCCCCACCCCAACATGATGAGTGACTCGGCCCCCACGTACCTTAGGGCAGCTGGGAGAACACAACAAGAGTTGGTGTAAGTAGCACTCAAACACCAAAGCCTAGCTACAAAGCCAAAAACAACTTTGCTTAGGAACCCAAAGCCTAACTAGGCTTGCATAATACACTACCCCACTCAAGGGCTAGCAATCAAATAACGCCTACTCCGTCAAGCCCAGCTACCAGGCCCATCAATCCAATCAGTTACATGCTACATCTAACGAGCTCCTCCCAAAGAAAACCAAAAGATAGGGACGAAAATAGGCTGGGGCCTGCCCAAGGGCCTCCCGATACAGCCTTAAAAAGGAGCGGTCCCTGACCCCGGCTCCTTACAATTTAGACTAAAGGTAAGACAACATTAGGCGACAGCAGCTATAGCTCTATCCTCGTAATTTTCAAAAACATAAAATTCTAAAGACAAATAAAATATGCATAAACCATATGAAATCAAAAAAAGGCTCCATATAATTTTAACACATTCATTCCATCTCTCTCTCTAATTAGAACCTAATTGTTCATTTCTAAAAAATTTGATCTCTCTCGTTCCAGTTTCTTTTTACCAAATAAAAAAAAAAATTTTAAAACACAGTCCAGAGGCAATCTCAAGACGGAGCCCGCCTCTCTTTCGGATTGAATTGGTTGATTTTTTTTCTAGATTAAGTTATGACGTATTCGTATTTAGTATTTTATTAGTTCAGTAAGCAAGATTCTTGCTTGAAATAAAATATGATTTGATTTCTTATTTATAACTAAGACATCTATTTGATGGCATGAGACTAACCCGTTAAAGATTAGAGCTAAGCAAGTAGTAAGACAAGAACTATAAAAATATAACAGCATAACTTCACTCCAATAATAGTATCACCAGAATAAGTTCAAAGTTACCATTTTTCTTCCCCTCATAACAAGACGGCAACCATTTTAAAAGGGCACACATGAAATCTTCACATCCCTTTTTAATCCCTTTACGTTAAAAATTTTCAATCCCCTCCAATCAAAATTACTTCCAAGTTGCCATTTTCAATCTCTTATAACTGGAAAACACAATTCCAACAAGAATCCGATAACAAAAAGAAATCCCAGCTGACCAATGGGAACCTGAGGAGTACCAAGCCGATTAAATCTTCACATCCGTTGCCAAATGTCAACCACAAGTACCTTTTTAAAAACCTATACAATCGATAAATTAGAGCACAAGCCTCCCAAATTTGTAGCCCCGGAGGACAAGAAGTCAAAGGAGAAGGTGGTTGTGAAGGAAGAAACACATGTTCGTCCTCACATTTTGTTTACTGGCTTTTGCGGCTTCCTTTGTTACAGGTGGAAAGAAAGAAAACCCCAAAAAAAAATCAGGAGAAAAGAAAGGAACAAAATTTACAACCTCATACCAGTTTCTGCAGGGCAACTCCTGTGAATGCCCAACAATAGAACGCAGTGAAGTCCAAATAAACAACAAAAAGAAAGGGGAAACAGAATGAGAAAAGAGAACCAGGGAAGTGAATCAAGGATATACAAGATGGGCTCGGTTGTACATATGGTGCTCTCACTATCTTGGGCTGCCATTCTGTGGCGGTGAAGATCTGTATACCGATGTTTGTGGGAGCGAGGGTGTACCATGACTAAGGTCGAGATTGTGCAGCTGTTCCATTAGTTGGGACCTCCTTTCCTTGAAGAAGTCGAGGCGTGTTGTTAATTCCACTAGAGTTGAAGAAGTGACCGCAGACGGATGCCTCTGGTGACAGTCAACCCCCTATATGATGAGTGTCATTAGGAATTTAAACTACATGCGAGCCAACTTTCCTTAGAGCAACAAACATGCCTCCTTACCTCAGCACTTGGTTTGGAGATCGTGGCACCCCCTGCTACAGAATTCGGCTCTGAGCATATGCCTGAAGATGCCTCCAGCCCCTTGGGCTCGCACAAGCCTGTCTCAAAAGCACGTTGCTGTGAGAGCTGTCTCATGCCAGCATAAGGGTGTACCTGTGGCCTAATGTTCCTCCAGTCTGTCCCTGATGAACTCTCCTGCAAAGTAGATAAAAGCTTTTAGGTGATGGGGGAAGATATTGATCAAAGACACAACACACTACATTTCCCACTACTATTTGTCCTCGATATATGGGCCAGCAAACATTATAATTCGATTACAAGTTCTTATTCAGCATAGCAAGCGGGAGATGTCGGGATTAATATGAATTCGTAATTTGGGTAGTCCTCCTTTATATTTGAATGTGGAGGATTTACTCCCCAACTCCCTCTCCCCTTCCATTCCAAAGTTGAGTTACTGTCAAAGGACTCTCAGCAGGCCACATACCCCATCAAAAATTTACAGTCAAAAATGCATCAGCAAGCAATTAGATACAAACACCGACCAGGAAGCCCTCATTATAGGCAATGTAGTCCTTTGAATAAATATACAATTTTCTCTGTGCAAGATATGCCTTGAGTTGAGTAGCATCATGCATTCCAGAATTGTAACATTAACATTTCATCCATTTGAATACATATAAATGTATTTCATAATGCTTAATGTAACTTATCTAATGCTATACCATGGCCAAAGTTAATCATTTTTTAATATGAACTAAGCCTTGATATCTCAGTATTAATCACAATTTCAGTAAATCTTTTGTTTCATCTTGTTGTAATGAGTTTTTCAGTAGTTGCAGATCAGAATTATCAGTCTTTATTGGTGTGGGAAGGCAATTGGCAATATTTTGTTTGTTTTATAAATAATTTTTGAAGATCAAGTGGAAGTAGTGTCAATCAAAACTTGTAAAGTTTATGCAATGTCATTCCTAACTAGATACAATACTCAAAGTACTAATCTATAATTGAATAACTAGAGAAGATAACTTTCTTGATGTAAAATCTGTTTTAACGGTTAATGATGATATCTTGCATAATTTCGACCTCTAAGAATAATTCTGTTGGGAATGGAGGTTGCGGCCACACCGGTGGCAATTTTGAAGTTTTGTGGCCCAAAGGGCAATTTTGTACTTTGGTGCCCTATCTGTAATATTGGGCAAATCAGCCCTATAAATAGGAACGAATGGGTTAGAGTTTGGGAGAAGATTGATGAAGAAAATAGAGAAGCGTAGTGTAGGGTTTAGGAGTTGAGTTTAGATTAAGATCTTGGGAGAGTTAGCCCATTATCTCGAATCAAAGCATAGGAGAACAATCTTCCTCTCTAATTGAAACCATTTATCTTGTATTTCATCTAAAATCTATAAAGATCTTCATTTTATCGCTCAAATCCCTAAACATTCCTATCAAATTGGTATCATAGCAGTGGATCCCGATGGTGACGACGAAAAGGATCGAATCTTTTGAGAAAGAATTGCGGGCGGAACTCGAGAGATGGAGAGATGCGTTGAAGGGATGAATAAAATATTTGCGGAGACGCGCCATTAAATAGCGGAAGATTTTGCGAATAGCGATCGCCACTACCCTTTCGTTGCAAGGGTGAAAACAGATCAGAAGACCACGAGTCTAGATTTACCAAATCTAAAGAGGAAGAGGCGAACATCGAAGATCTGAAGCCGAACGTTGTCAACTGCGAAGATCCGAGGCCGGCAGAAGTGAGAGAGCCCTCACCAGAGGTGGACGACCTCATGCAGAGCCGCTAGGGGGTTGCAGCCTCTAGGCGGCCCCAAATGGAGCGGGCGAAACCCTAGCATGTTTCCTGGGGCCTCGCCGCCTCCAGGCGACCCCGCCATGGGCCGACGAGCTCCGACAGGGTCGCCTGGGGTCATGTGGCCCTCTAGCAACCTCGTCAGGGTCCGGCAGGCCTTATCATGGCCCGCCAGGGTTAGACCCCGCTTGGGGCTGGTGACCCTCCGGTGGGCCACCGGAGGCCCGACGAACCTCTGCCAAGCCACCTGCCCCCAGTGAGGGTTCTCTGTCGACCATCAAAACTTTCGAAATCCGTCGGCAGCGCCTCCAGCGACATTCGAGACCGCAGTAACAACCATCTTTCTCTCATCTGGACAAACTCAGTGACGTAAGGTTCACGGCAAACATCCATCGGAGATGCTGAAAAAAGACATCTGCTCGACAAGCCGTAACCGCTACAGTAGCGACTCGATCCAGCCGATCACGCGGGTAGCATAGCAATGAGCCGCATTGAGCCGGAGCCGCCAGCGAGCCGATTGGAGCTGGCTCAGCCAAGCCGTCGATTGGAGCTGGCTTAGCCGAGCTGCCAACCCAAGCCAAGCCTTGACCGGTCAACGGCTGCACAGTGCGTCATTCAATTTTTGGTGATTTTCTGGGCTATTTTCGAAGGAATTTTTGTGCAACTTTCGTATTTTGACGATTTTGGGCCCTTGTGGAGATTAAATTTTGAGCAAAAAGCGCCAGTGCCGAGACGACTAAGCCACGGAAGCATACCACTCCTGCGACGACGTTTCGACGACAGAGCTCTTTGGTGGCCTTTTGATCCAGGAGGAGGCAATGTGAAGAGAACCAACACTCGAGCAAGCGCATTCACGGACTTCATTCACCCCTTAAAGACAAGATGGTTCTTCAGAGAGTAGTGTTGGAAATGGAGGATTTCGGCTACCCATTTGTTGGTTCTTGAGTTCAAAACCAATATTGTTTTGATGATGATCAACTTTATGTTGTGTGCTAATCATCGTTTGTGTTTCTCAGATAATTAACATTGATTATATCAATGGAGACAAAACATATGGTGTTGGGATGATGGACTCAAGGCATGGAGCATTTGGATGCATTGAAGCTTTAAAGAAATTTGAAGCTTATGTAAATCATTTTTATGATTCTGATGTATTTTGCTCCTTTAGCAGAATATGTGTATGCCTTGATTAGTTGGACACACATTTCTATGTCTATTTCCATCTTAGTGATCCATAGTAACTTTCTAGAATCCATCCCAATAGGTTGACATATGCTTTCAGCCTATCACCAGGCGTCTGGTATACACCCTGCAGACGCCTGACGCATCAGATTTTGTGATAGCAAAAAATCCTAGGAAGTCAATGTTGGATCTGGATCTAAGCCTAGAGGGAGGGTGAATAGGCTAATAAAATATTCTCGCGCAATCTACTAGAAATCATACGCAGTTAAAAACACAGGCAAGGTAAATAAAATACAAGCACAGAATACGCAGCAGATTTACCCTGGTTCGGTCGCAGCAACGACCTACTCCAGCCACCAAGCAAATACTAACATTAATATGTTCCTTCTGTACACCTACAATGGGGTCCTAGCTCCAACTCCCAACATAGACTGTACCACACTCAACAAAGTGCAGAACCCTATCAACCTAGTAAATGTGCATCTTGACTGCTACAACATGTCAAGACCCTCTTGTCTAGCCCCAACCAGACAAGTCCCAAAAGAACACAATAACGGTAAAGTTTCCCTTACAGAGATCTACACACTCACAAATATAATGATAAAGTAAAGGGTTCAGAAATGCTCAGATTGTAATGGTGTGTCGTCTCTGTCGTTCAACACAACGTCAGCTTCAGTCTGGCACAAACGGTGTCTCGATCTGACTCCTGGACATCAAGTTGTAGCCCTTTGAAGTTAAGTGAACAAATTGGTCTGTGTGTAAAGCAATCCCAGTTCAGGCTCAAATTAATTCGGTCTGTGCGCACATCAACTCCTTTTAAAAAATAATCCACGTCAGCATTTTTTCGTTCGCTCGAGTTTTCTTCCCCAGCGACGAGTCGGAATAGGGCATGCAGCAAGCTTTGACTTTGCCGTCAGACTTCTCAACGTCGAGAGCTCGACTCCGACGTCCGACTTCGATGGCACTTCTTCGACGGCGACGACACCTCCTCATGGAAATCTCCACGGCAGCAACGACGGCATCTTCGACTTGTGACTCTCGCAACAGCACCTCGCCGACGGTAATCAGCTACGACGTGATGAAGAGGACAACGAGGAGGGCTCGTGGTTGATGGCAGCGAGGATAGGTCTCCGGTGGCGTTGACATTTGCACGGCAGCTGCGAGGGGTACGACAGCTACGAGAGTTCTCTGGCGACCTCGTCTTGTGGCTCGAAGATGGATTCGCCTAAGGCTTCGAACGGCGGGCTCTCAACTTCTCCGACGACCCTCTTCGACGTGCGGCTTCTTCCGATTGGCAACCACATTGGCACGGGTCAGCAAACTTGCAGCGGCAAGGGGAAGCTTTGGTCAACAATGAACTTGGCACGATGCGTCGACGACTCCTTGCGTGAGTTGTTATGTGACGTTCTTCTCCTCCTTCACAAAGCAAGTTGATGATACTCCAAGGGTAGATGGTGACCTAGAGACGTTTGTATGGGCTTGGAGAGGTAGGAGACTACGGCTTGTAGCAAAAGGAGTTGCAGCAAAGGAGATGCTAGGTTTTGAAGCTTTTTGCGCAATTTTTCTTTGAGGAGTTTTGTTATAGCCATCGACCTTTTCCCTTGGTTGGATGAGAGGTTTAAGTGGGGATGGCCAAGGGTTTCAAGAGGGTGCGGCTAGGGGAGGCAAGGGAAAGTCGGCTAACAATGGGTGGATGAGAGAGAATCCCAATGAAGATAGGAGTTGCAAGCTATTTGAGATTTGAGAGGATTTGATATGATCTCTATTAAAGATTGCATAAGATTTGGACTCATGTCTTCTCCATTGACCAAGTCCAATTTGCTATGTGAACAACACTTCCGCTCTCTCCCAAATTGCTATATGAATAGCAATTTCTCCATCAATTGGCTTAGTCATCATTCTGAAAAATTACGTCCTCGCCATTCCTGAAACACACTTAGCACACACGTTAGATAGCAACACGCGTTTGTCATCATCAAACTAAAGATCCTAGATCATTGCTTCCAACAGTCAAGACGTCTGAAGTTCAGTCACCAGGCGTATGCACAGTGGTCCAGACATCTGGTCAATGAACTCCAGGCGTCTGATCAGTTGAGCCAAAATTTCCGTGTTCTGTTTTCAGCAATCTGTTTTTATGCAGACTGTCAGACTTCAAACCTCTGTCAGTTTTTCTGTAGTTGGAATTTCTAATCCATTCCAAACACATCAAATTGGATTTTTTGTTAGCTTTCCAACGCATCTTGAATCACCTAAATCTAAGTCCAATTGTGTAAGTTATAACTGTTTTGGTGATCGAGTGTTATTCTGGTTTGAGTCTGTTGGATTTTCTACAATCTGTTTCTGACGTCAAACATCTGTCAGTTTTTTCGTGGTTGGAATTTCTCATCCATTCCAAGTCCATCAGATTGCATCCTTTGTTAGCTTTCCAACGCATCTTGTGTGTTTGCGATTCGAACCAGTATACGTCTCGTGTGTTTGCGATTTGTTGTCACGTATCTCCTTTGTGTTTGTTGTTGAGCATATCGCTTTGCATTTCCGCTGCATTGTGCGCTTAATTTTAGAAATTTTTAATTACACACTTTTGCTTGGCATTACACTATTCACACACATCTAGTGTATTGTGCAACCAAGGTCCCAAACACCAGTGACAAATTTGTAATTTTGGGAGTTGCGGGGATTTTTGTAAATATGGGCAAATCAGCCCTATATATAGGAGTGAATGGGTTATGGTTAGAATTTGAAGAAAAATGATGAACAATGTAAAGTAAAGAAGAGTAGTTTATGGCTAGAATAGATTTAGATCTCGGAGAGATTTAGCGCTTTATCTCGAATAAAAGCGTAGATCGGTCTTCCTCTCTAGCTGAGGCCATTTATCTTGTATTCCACCTAAAATCTATAAAGATCTTCATTTTATCTCTCAAATCCCTAGACGTTTGATAGGAATCCAAAAGCAAATCTGAAATTTATTAGAATAAACTGAAAATAAAGATAGATTGATTACACTTAAAGTGGGTAATCGTCCTTCCAAGACGCCAATTGATAGAGAACGTCCGCACCCTCCCTAGATCGAGGAACCCTCTCCTCACAAATATCAAAACTCTCAATTTTCGCATACTCGGGCCGGCTAGCTTCCCCTCTTATTTATAATAATCCTAACTAAAAGTCTAATTACTACAATACCTTTACAATAATAAAATACCACAAAACATAATAAAATAGGCCCAAAAGTGGGCCGGATCTAACATTACTCCGTCCCATAAAATCCACCTTGTCCTCAAGGAGGTGCATGAAGTCTGTGGGCCTTCCATTCCAAGTAGAATGCAAGCCTCCTCCCGGGTCAAAAGGTTGAGAATTGTCTCCACAGCTTTCAACGACGTCCTGAAAAATCGTCGGGCCAAGGCAGGGCCCAAAAGGCGTTGTTGGGCTCCCACAAATAAGCCTCCAGATCTGAAACTTCCGCCGCGGCCTTCAGATCTGAAACTTTCGCAGCCTTCGGATCTGAAACTTCCGCTGCCTTCAGATCCAGATCTGAAACTTCCGCTGCCGCCTTCAGATTTGAAACTTCTGCCGCCTCCAGATCTGAAACTTCCGCCGCATTCGGATCTAAAACTTCTACTGCCGCCTCCAGATCTGAAACTTTCACCGCCTTCAGATCCAGATCTGAAATTTCCGTCGCCTTCAGATCTGAAACTTCCGCCGTCTTCAGATCTAAATTTGAAATTTCCGTCGCCTTCAGATCTTAAACTTCCGCCGCCTCCAGATCTGAAACTTTCGTTGCCTTCAGATCTGAAACTCTTCCTGCTGTTGGATCTGAGTTTTCATCCAGATCTGAATCGATCCTCTTGGAAAGTGCAGCGAACTCCTTCATATCTTGTCTGTATTCTTGATATGATTGTTGCAACTGTAGGCATAATTGCATGACGATCTCCAACCTTTCCGACATGGATCTCCTCCAATCCGTCATGGATCGTTGCTCTGATACCAAATTGATAGGAACCCAAAAGCAAATCTGAAATTTATTAGAATAAACTGAAAATAAAGATATATTGATTACACTTAAAGGAGGTAATCGCCCTTCCAAGACGCTGATTGATAGGGAACGTCCACACCCTCCCTAGATTAAGGAACCTTCTCCTCACAAATATCAAAACAACTCTCAATTTTCGCATACTCAGGCCGGCTAGCCTCCCCTCTTATTAATAATAATTCTAACTAAAAGTCTAATTACCACAATACTCCTACAATAATAAAATACCACAAAACATAATAAAATAGGCCCAAAACTGGGCCGGATCTAACAATGTTCATATCAAATCGGTATCAGAGCATAGATCCTGATATCAGAACAACATCGAGTGTGGAGGAAATGGATGGATCGGATGGAGGAAACGTATTCATCGATGAAATCCACCGTGTAGCTGATGAGGAAGGGGTTTAACGAAACTTGGCACCTTCGGAAGGAGGCCACATGCCTAGATATGAAAATCCCAACTTCAGATCCACCAGATCTGAAGACCACAAGCTCAGATATGAAAATCACAAGCTCAGATCAGAAGCCCAGCTCAGATCTACCAAATCTGGAGAAGAAGACGGACGAAGGTGCAGATCTGAAGATATCGACGTCGATCTGTGAACATCAGCTACCGACGAAGACATGCAAGCCCCCTCCGGTGCAGACAAACCCATTGAGGGCCGCCCTAAGTCAGCCGCCCTGAAACGGGGACCCCCACAAGGGACGCCCCAACTAGGGCGGACCACTAGGAGGGCCGCCACGAGGGCTGCCCGCCATAGGCGACGTGCTAGGGGAACTTTTTTCCCCCTCTCGTTGGCTGTTCGTTCCGATGGATCTGATTTCATGCTACATTGTATGATTCTGAGCTACATCGAGACTCCATCGAGGCCCGAAAATGACAAGGAGCAATTTTTGGGGTACCACGACCCCTAAATTGGTGGCGGCCAGCTGCGACGAAGTTTTTGTTAAAAATGAGAATTGATTTTTTCTCTTCTATTAAGTTTTGATGATACAAACATATATCTATTATTTGTGTATACCAACTTTATCTATGCAGATTATTAAACTCAACAAACTTCAGATAAGACAATCATCAGTCAAGACAACACATATATTACAAGAAACATTACAAGCAAGACAAAGTTCAAGACTGATATTTTGTATCTTGTAATGATGATGTAATCTTTATTTTTCTTGCACATTCTTAGTTTGTAAAAGCCTTGATGATGATCTATCTTAACTTAGGATTTTCTCAAAAATACCAAGTTGCATATTCTATTAGTCTACTAATAGAACCTCCTAGTCGACTAATTCAATTTGCATAAAATCACAAATTTCCAGTCAAAAATCATTTCTTAGCTGACATGACCATTTTTCGTAAATCTTTATATTTTTGGTCCTAGTCGACTAATTCTTTCCCTTAGTCGACTAAGAGTTAGTTATTCCAACAATCATATATTTGACCGTTTGTTAGTTTCAGTTTTAGTCGACTAGGACTTCACACTTCTTATTGTAATTTTTAGTAACTTTTAATTTTGCAATTTCATCGTGATATACATTATTCACCCATCCCCTAGTGTATTTGGTGTGCAAAGAGATTCAACAGTTTTGAAGAGGACGGAGCTCTTCGGTAGTCCTTTGATCCCGACAGAGACGAACAACCCTTTGATCCGGGTGGGAACGAGCAATACCCAGCACCACTATCTTGAGGATAATGTGGTTTTTTCGGGGACGGAGTAATGTTGGGAATGGGGGTTGCTGTCACATCGGTGGCAATTTTGTAGTTTGGGGGCATGAGTGACAATTTTGTAATTTCAGTGCTCTAGGGGTATTTCTATAATAATGGGCAAATCAGCCCTATAAATAAGAGTGAATGGGTTAGAGTTAGGAAGAATATTGATGAAAAAAATAGAGAAGAGTAGTGTAGGGTTTAGGAGTAGAGTTAGATCAAAATCTTGGGAAAGTTAGCCCCTTATCTTGAATCAAATCGTAGGAGAGTGGTCTTCCTCTCTAATTGAGGCCATTTATCTTGTACTCCACCTAAAATCTAAAAAGATCTTCAGTTTATCTCTCAAATCCCTAGACATTCCTATTCGTTATCTTTACGTGAGGTGAGCCCATTGAAGTTCATGTTCTTAATTTGTTTTTTCAAATTTTCACCTCAATAAACAAGTATCTAATCACCTTTAAGTACTTTGAACCCAATCCACCAATATTATACATGGCCTGTTGGTACAAGTGGTATTGGAACTTCCAATCTTATACAACATGCCCAATATTGATCAATACTGGCTGATACTTGTAATAATATAAGTAATTAATCTAGTGCATTGCAGAAATAAAGTTAGGCGACTGGAAATAACTTTCTCAAGGACCTTTAGGTTCAGTAACTTCCATGTAATTTTCAAGCAGATGAGATGGCAATGATGGGCAAAATTCAGGCAAGCTCATGGAATAAGATCTTGAGTGACTTTTCAAAGAGGGCATCAAGGTACTGAATGTAATTGTTAAATTGATGCAGTAAAATCTACATACGTATGTATTTGCTTTAGTGAGAAAATAAGGGGTATGGTGTTTTAATCTGCTCATATTTATTATATAGACACGAATCATGATATCTTCTGTAAGATATTTTTGGAGTCATTTGGATTATGATTATTACAGTTTAACAATATTATATGTAGCGCGAATAAATATGCAATTTTGTTACTCATGAAATATTATTTAGTTACGGGTGATGACGGGGAAGAATTCTGAAAGGTATTCAACGGTTGCTTCCGAGATAGTTGTGATGTATAGATTGAACTCTAGCAGGGAGCCTCCAAAAGGAGGGAACGAGGTACATGACCATTGGTCATCTTCTTTTAAACTAACAGATTATAATTCAGGGTCCCTCTGGGGTGGCTCGATCCTGGACCAAATCCATGTCTATGTACTTTACTGAGAAAGAAAATAACAGAGAATGTAAGGTTTTAGCCATACAGTTCCCCCGGAGTGTTTGAAACCTCACGGCAAACATACATGTGTGCGTGCACATGGTAAATCTGGAAATGCAAATGGGACCACAACAAAAGGCTTAAATTTGACACACCTCACTTCTTTGCTTCTTCTCATGGTTGCAGTAAGCAAGGCTCAAATCAAAATCTTGTTGAACAACCTTTCTGCATCATATACAACACGAGAAACACAAGGATCATTCCGGACCTGAGCAAATATTCTGTGTACTTTGAGATTATCACACATTTCAGCAGATTATACAACATAATAGACATGAAAAGATCAGATAATGGAATTTAGATGCATTTAACAAGTTGTTGCCCTAATTTACGGTAATCCCTCGTTGCACCCCGCAGCATGCTAAAAGCATAGCTCATCATAAACACGAATGCTAAGACATAAAAGGAAAGGTTAATATACTTTAAAAAAGTTCTTGGGGATATGGTATGTGTTCAAAAGCACAAGGATGAGAGAAAGTAATATCCATTGCATTTTATTTCCAATTAGAATAAAATTACAGAAAATTCCACATTTTGGTTTTTTTTCGTACAACGGCCATGCTTGTCTACCAAGTTCCTAGCCGGATCGTATGAAAATACCTGCAAGTGACATGAATTATCAATTATTTAAATCAGTCCATACGGTTCTTTTCTTATTTTGGAAGTGTCTGAACTGGTTTTGTAAAGCCTTTTGGCATATTATTAGGCTTTCCAAAAACTCAAATCCTATTAGAAAAGCTCAATTATATATTAGAATGGAGATGAAAAAGTTCAATAATCAATTAGTGTGGTGCACAATGATGCCCCCCCCCCCCCCCCCCCCCCCCAAAAAAAAAACAAAACAAAACAAAACAAAACAAAAAAACAAAAAAACAAAAAAAAACAAAAAACAAAAAACAAAAACCACCACCAAAGCACCCACACACCCACACGCACATGCGGGCAGGAACACAATTGCATGTAAAAGCATGGGGGCAAAAATGCAATGGAGTTTTGGGTGTCCTTTATTCTGGCATGCGCACATTGATGCTATGAGCACTTGTATAAATCATAGGGCTTATGGTTGAATTCAAGTCATAACTTTTGCCACTCACATCGGCAGTATCTAAACCTGATCCATGCAAGAACCATTTGGGCAAGTAATACCATAATCAAATTACCGAATCAAACTATCAAACATTGCTTCTCAGTTCAAATGGATTTTTGTTGAGAAAAGGTAATACGACTTCAAAAATTTGCAACTTAACCTTTCTTTATAATTCAGAAACATCTTCATTCCCCCTCTAAGTTGGCGTGAAGTTCATGGTGAAATTAGAATCAAAATTGGTTTCAACATATAAAAACAAATGCAGCTGTTTCATTTTCCGAAACAACTTTAGTGCGACCCATTGTAGTACCAGGGTGCATATTTCTCAAGGACCTAGCAACTGTAAACTCAGGCTTTGGATATTTGATGAGACATGATCATAGACAAGGTTAAATTAGGGTAGACAATTTGGATGTGAATGTGTATGAGAAATTGGGAATGGAAATGGTTTTAATCATTATCATATGGGAATTTTCCATAATTAACTAATTTTTTTAACAAAAACATTGAGCAAAAATAAGTTCATGTATAGTCAGGAAAAAGTCAGGAACCAAATAGCTCTTGACATAAGCAAAATTGCCAGAATGGTGGAACAATATTTGTAACTAGTAAACAAAATATAATTCAATAACTAAATATATACAGCAGCTAGGATATACATGATAAGTAAATTATTATGATTTACAGAGTCAAGTACCAGAACATAGCAAAATGATATATAATGCAACATATTATGATCTACACACGGTTTAATGATGGAACGTAATAAACCATTAAAAATTATGATTATGTGAAGAACATATATATTAATTATATTCATGAGTGCTTAATCATAATCAACTCGTGAATGAAACCGCAATCTGATTACTAACTGTGATGGTAGATTTGTGGCAAGGTGCTGATAGCGATTGCAATCATCAGAAAAATATCCATATTGATCTTGGCGCTGTTGGTTCAGTTGCAGATGGAGTTCCGCAACTTTCTGCTTCAGCCTAGCAACATCTGATTCAGCAAGGGCGATCTCCTCTAGCTCTGCCCTTGTCTTCAGATGACATAGTATAAGATTAAGGTATGAACAATCAAATGCATACTATAAAAAATGATATTAAAAGAAAATAGGTATAAACCTTGGAATCCATACTGCGAGAGCTTGAGAACTGCCCAGAAGATAAACTTAAGCCAACCTCCAGAGCAGCTCTAAGTTCCCTCTCAGCCTGCAATTGCTCTTGTAGTCTTGATACCTTCAAGGCATGCCAACTAAATAATGAGAAATATAGATACATAAAAATCATAATGTTTCATGAGTCATGACTGTAAAATATTAATATATAAGCAAACTCTAAATAGAGATAAATGCTTACAGGAGATATGGACATTGAAACAATTTCACATATATATGTTTCAGATTTGACAGCATACACACATGACGTCAAGCCACATATTGTGAAAAGGACTCATATTAACTTAACGGAACTTGTGTGGTTTAGACAGCTATAAGTTTAAGATAAGCACATAAGTAGTAAGATAATGAGCCTTTTGCCCAAAGTACAACCTAAGCAAAGAAATGCCTATTAAGAAAAAAAAATCGAGCATGCATGGTCTATTTTCAAAAAATGTTTGCTACAATGGTGTAACCAGTGTTCTAAAACAAGTTTTATGTGGCCGCATATAAGGATACGGTCTTTGGCTGCATGAAAAATTAGATATGCTGCTGAATTATGCGGTCAGCCGCATAATCGGTCGCATTAATGTCGCCCGCATATGCGAATATATGAGCGCATAATCGGCAACTAAAAAAATCCCAAATCGTTAAGAAACCGACCATTTAAGCATAAAAATAAGTTTTTTAATTTCAAAGTACCTGTATTTGACATACTTTTGATTTGGACGTAAAACTAAATATTTATGTTTTGTGTGTAGATTGCTATAGACATTAGACATTAGTTATTTTATGCATTCATCATTTTAATGGTGTTGATGTTTTAGTATGAATTAATACATTTTTTAAAAGTTGATATGGTTTTTTCCGTATTCCTTTCTTTTATGATTTTTTTGATTTAATATATACAAACACACACATATAAACTTATTGCTTATTTATATACTTAAATATTCATTTTCGCATAAACCACATAAACGGCCGCATAATCCGTTTATGCGCTATGCACTCCTAGACCGCACGCATAATGAAACCGCCTTTTATAACACTGGGTGTAACTGACAGCCTTTTCTATGATATGGGCAGCCCAGCAAGCAATGGATTTTGTTGCTTGTATTGAAAGGTACCGAACAATGTTATAATAATTTTATGTTTCAATGTATGTGTCGTACCTTTCTCGCCCTCCTGTTAGATTTAATGTTAGTATCTTTCCACATCCAAATTCTTTTCTACGCACACTGTTGCAGTTTGAACTCATTAGGAATGTTAGATTCGCTGGCCTTTTTATATTCTTGCCCTTGTCCTATAGTGACGATGTGATACATGATCATCAACATCTTACCTTTTCTATAGGACTTAGCATGTTTTCCTACATGCATTTCCTTATTGATCTGGTAACTGGAGCACTGTTCAGTATTGACGTCCATATACTTATTCTTCTTTCTTGAAATGTTCCATCATATGATCATGATTCCAGTATATATTTCAGGTTCCTCTTGGCAACTTCGTTGCCAATCATTCTTGTCATGGGCCATGTTCGAAATCAATGTATGCCTTCTTAAGCTTCTATCATAACCATGTTACAGTATGTTGCTCCTTTTACATCCAACCCTTCTCTGACGCAAGACGGAAGAGAAAGGGGTTTGTGGTGGAAAGAATTTGATAATGTTCCACCCCCCGAAGATGTGACGGTCACCTACTCATGCATCACATGCCCAAGATTTTTCGGACCACACGCCTAGCAACCAAGCTCACATACTTTCGAAGTAAAAAGATTTGAAAAAAACACAATTTACACCAGATTTTAATCAATTTTTACTCAAAGAAAAATAAACAAGTTTGAGGCCTATTTATAGGCTTACAACCAAATGACATCACTCTCGACAACCGATGTGTGACTAAACAACTAAAATTAGCTAAAATTAGCTAAAAGCTTAACAAATAAAAATCAAATAAAATTCTAAGTATTTATGAATTTGGATCCACATCATTCTCCCCATGAGTGATGATAAGAGAACGTAAATTGTCAGTAGATCTCCAATGGTTGGTAAAGACTCGTTCACAAACCTTGAAATAAACCATAATATAAAGGTGTAGAAGAGAATCTTAGGAGGATGTAAAATGATCAAAGAAAGACATGCAAAACTTGCTACCTAACCGGTTGGCTGTGATGGATAATGGATAACAAAATCGATGGGCTCAATCATTTCCAATATAGGCTCAGATTCAATCTTTGTGTTAACCTCATGCTCAGGATCTAGCCCGATCTTGGACATAAGCCTACCTAACCGCAGGCTCAGGCTCAAACAAATGCTTGAACTCAAGCTCGAACACAGCTTCTTGTTCTTTCTTCATTTGTTTCTCCATTTGCAGAAACTTAAGAAAGTCCTTAAAAATCTATTTGATCTCTTTACAAGGATATATTTGTGACTAGTTTTCAGCTCTGAAAGGTTGATGCGATTTGCAGATTTATAGTTTAGGAAGATAAATCTGTTAAAGTTCCATCTTCAACCAAAACCAACAAGCTTCTTGTCTCTTAAAAGAAAGAACTTCCCCCTGTTAATTTATACTCGACACATCATAATTTATTATCATCCGTTAGATTGTGACAATAGCAAAACAAATCTTCCATAGCAAACTCTCATTCTTCATAACGAGAGTATCCATTGGGCCCCTAAAAAACAAGTACGGCACAGTGCTTTCTACGCTCGGTAGGGTTTTAAATATCAAATATCAGGAGCGTATCGAATAGTTGATTTTCATATTGGATAACGGATATCATGGGATATATAGGGAAACTTAATAAGTAAAGTGTAGATATAACATATAAAATATTCATATTTGATTATAGAACCAAAATAGCATCATTATGGGCAAACGTCACAATGACGCACTAAAATTAACTGCTAACATAGATCCTACAAAGCGATAAAATATGGCGTGAATAGACAATGTATCAAAATAATTTTGCATTGTTAAAAACAAACCATGACTTTTAGCCCAACTTACTGTATTTACGTGTAAAAGGATAATGCAAGCCGTATGACCAACCAAAAAGAATGGTCAAAGAGGCTATACAGCCTTAGTACCAAACCTACAAGTACCTACAAGAAATTATAGGCTCAACGCCCTTCCTAACCATCTGTTAGATCCGTGCGCGGCTAAGGAGGGGAGAGAATTACTTTGCGCACAACAAGTCAGAGGGGAATTACTTTATGCACAAGGAGGGTTTTCTTATTTTCTTATTTAAACTAGGTCTAGCCGTCATTTTATTTTCATGCTTGATTATTGAGTTGTTCCGAAAGATTCCTTAGGTAGATCTAGGAGAGTGCGGACGTCCTCTTTAATTGGCGTCTTGGGAGGGTGATCGTGATGCGGACGCCCCTAGCCGCCGCCCCGCTTGCCGCAAGCCGCACCCGGGTCCCACTTGATGCTTACGCTTTGGAGATTTACTTATCTAGGGGTATTCTAGTCTTTTCAGACTAGATTAGTAAATCCCCTCTTTTTCTATTTATTAGGGCTAGCCGTCATTTTATTTCTTTATGCTTATTTTGTGAAGAACAATTGTAGGCATCTCTTGTGAAGGTTTTAGGCTTTGTTCCTTGCAACAAAGCTAGGAGAGCGAGTCTCCTCTCGAAAGAGACTCATTTATCAATCTTTTTCTTAGTTCTTCGCAATCTAAAAGATCCAAAAATCCTCTTTTTACATTTTTCCACCTTTAAATTCTGAAATTAATTGATACGAAACCCTACTTCGTATCAAATTGGTATCAGAGCATTGAGATCCAATGGCGACAAGCACGAGGTCAAAGGCGGATGGCGTGGATGAGAAGGTGCAAGGGCTTCGAGAAGAGTTCAACCGGGAGATCGAGGGATTGAAGAAAACCCTAGGTGAATCCATCAAGGATCACGCCCATTCGCAAGAGGACATCCAAATCGAGCTTCGGGGCATGCGAAGGGAAGCCGCGCAAACGGCACGGGACATCCAAGGGTTAAAGGAGGCAACTTCAGATCTGAAATTTTTGAGTGAGGCCACATCGTCAATTCCGGAGATAAAAGATATGCTCCAAGCCCTAACGATGGAGAGGGGAGGAGATCGGGGCAAGAGGATTCAAGGGGGAGAAAACCAAGGAGAATCGACACATGAATCGGCAAATTGGGAGCAACCGGAGGGGGCGACGGCTACGGCAACAAATTTGGAGCAAAACACAACCGCCACAAACCCTAGAGGGGCCGTCATGCCCTGGAAAAGGCCGACATGCCCTCCTGGGCCTGCGGCTGGAGCAGCAGGCCCTTTAGGGCCTACGGAAACCTCAGCAGGCCCTGTCGGGCCTGCGCAACAGCGGCAGGGCCCAACTGGGCCTGCCGCCGCAGCTGCAGGCCCGGAGGGGCCTGCTGCGACTTCGGCAGGCCCGTTCAGGCCTGTCGTGTCCCAACAGGCCCAAACAGGCCTGCAGTCCACTACTGGGGGCCTGCCGAGGTGCAGGCAGCCCCCTGGGGGCCCGCGTCGACGCCAACTACCTTCCGGGGACCCACTGCAGCGCAGACAGCCCCATGGGGGCAAGATGGAGGCGGATGGGCCCGGGACACGACGATTGGGGCTCCAGTAGCCCAATTTTGGAGACCAAAGGCTCATCCACAGGTACTGAGGCCACAGGTGGATCCCAGACAGGCCTTTGATGGCTTTCCGGAGCGGGGACAAGGCCCGGGGGCTATTTTGGAGGACGGACAGCATCGGTACAGCAGCCCAGAGGAGCAGGAGGACCCGTGATGGCACGACAGCAGGAGTTTCCGGGGTACCATTACCAGCCTGAGGCGTGGGAGCGACCCGGTTGGCCTGAGGATTTGTACGGGGTTGACAGGGGAGGACCAGTTGAGGCAGTCGGCGGAGGATTCAGCCGTGGGGGTGACCGCGGTAGAGATGGGGGACCACTGGGGGACATCAATGCAGATCGCCGCCTTATGAAGCTGAAGATGCCGATTTTTGACGGCACGGATCCGGATGAGTGGATCTACCGGGCGGAGCATTACTTCCAGGTGATGCGGTTGACGGAGGAGGAGGTTCTGAGGACCATCGGAATCTATTTCGAGGGCAAGGCGTTGTCCTGGTACAGATGGAAGGTGGCGCGGACCCCCTTTCGCAATTGGGAGGAGCTGTCCGCGCTGATACTAGACCGGTTCCAGGAGACTCCAGGGGGAGATTTCTATGAGCAGTTATCTGCTTTGAGGCAGGAGGGGACGGTCAGGGATTATGTGGAGAGATTCGAGATGCTGAATAGTAGGATGAAGGGGGTGACCGACGCGGTGATAATTGGGAATTTCATGAGGTGGCTGAAGCCCTCTATACGAGCAGAGCTGAGGATGCAGAGTCCGGGGACACTGGAGGATGTCCTTCGCCTGGCCCACAAGGCGGAGGAGAAGCATGCAGAGGAGAGATGCATTCGGGGGACTTGGGGAGCCCAGGGCCAACGTAGTCAGACAGCACCGGCCCCACTTCCGGGGGTTACAGTAGCACCAGTGGACACGGAAATGAAGAGAGAGGAAACCCGACCAGTGATCCCTGGTAAACGGATGACTGAGGCTGATATGAAGGCGAGGCGTGCTGCAGGCCTCTGTTTCAGATGCGATGAGAAGTTCAGTCCCGGTCATCGATGTGCGAGCAGGCTGATGCAGATTGTGCTAGTACCGGACGAGGGGGAGTATGCAGATGATGGGGAGCCAGTGATGACGGAAGAGAGCGAGATTGAGCACGCACATCTGGATGTAGCGGAGGTGTCCCTGAACTCCTTGGTAGGGGTAACCACGAACCAGACTATGAAGTTGTCAGGGCGATTGGACGACGTGTCGGTGACGGTACTCATAGACAGTGTGGCTACCCACAACTTCATCTCTCGACATTTGGTGGATCGTCATTTGCAGGTGAGCACCTTGGAGACGTTTACGGACCTCTCAGGGACAGGGAGGAGGGAAGAGAGCAGTGGGATGTGCAAGGGACTGAGTCTGACCTTACAAGCGGTGCAGATCATGGAGAACTTCTTGCCCCTAGAGTTGGACAATATCGATGTGATTTTGGGCGTGCAGTGGCTGAGGGGGTTGGGCGAGGTGAAGATGAATTGGAAGCAGCTTAGGATGGAGTTCCAGGAGGGGGGTCGCACGGTGGTTCTGACAGGTGACCCTAGCCTCTGTTTTCCCTCGGGGGCCTTCAAAGCCAGATTTCCACCTTGAGGACAAGGTGGCTCTTTTAGGGCGAGGTATTGATGCGGACGCCCCTAGCCGCCGCCCCGCTTGCCGCAAGCCGCACCCGGGTCCCACTTGATGCTTACGCTTTGGAGATTTACTTATCTAGGGGTATTCTAGTCTTTTCAGACTAGATTAGTAAACCCCCTCTTTTTCTATTTATTAGGGCTAGCCGTCATTTTATTTCTTTATGCTTATTTTGTGAAGAACAATTGTAGGCATCTCTTGTGAAGGTTTTAGGCTTTGTTCCTTGCAACAAAGCTAGGAGAGCGAGTCTCCTCTCGAAAGAGACTCATTTATCAATCTTTTTCTTAGTTCTTCGCAATCTAAAAGATCCAAAAATCCTCTTTTTATATTTTTCCACCTTTAAATTCTGAAATTAATTGATACGAAACCCTAGTTCGTATCATATTCTCTGTTATTTAATGTAGTTTAAATGAAATTATACAGTACATTTTTGGATGCCTATAATTTTATGGCTGCTGAGCATCACTGTTTTAAATATTGGTTGATACAACCAATATATCGGTATGAGTGGCCAAGGAATTCCTACTAACCCGACTAATGAAGTTTTTGAGAATGTTCCTAGTGATCAAGGAATTCCCAAACGGCTTCATACCGTTCGTGACCATCCTCATGAGCAAGTCATTGGCAATATCAATGATAGTGTCAAGACGAGATCTCAAGTCAACCACTTCGCTCATTGTGCCTTTGCCTCCTCGATAGAGCCAAAGAATGTTAATGAAGCATGCGAAGATAGCGCTTGGATCCTTGCCATGGAAGAGGAACTCATTCAATTCGAGAGGAATGAGGTTTGGGAGCTTGTTCCATTGTCATCGAAGAACCACACCATCATAATACAAAGTGGATGTTCAAGAACAAGACCGACGAAAACCAAGTCGTCGTCCGGAACAAAGCTCGGTTAGTAGCTCAAGGCTATCGGCAAGAGGAAGGTATCGATTTCGAAGAATCCTTTGCTCCGGTAGCTAGATTAGAATCAATTATATTATTGTTATCTTTTGCATGCCATAATGATTTTAAATTATTTCAAATGGATGTAAAAAGTGCGTTTTTAAACGGAGATGTTGAGGAAGTTTATGTTTCTCAACCTCCGGGTTTTATAAATGAAAAATTTCCAAATCATGTTTTTAAACTTAAGAAAGCACTTTACGGTTTGAGACAAGCTCCTCGAGCTTGGTATGACCGTTTAAAGAATTTTCTTTTAGATTTGGGTTTTTAAATGGGAGAAGTTGATTCCACATTATTTGTTAAGTATTCGAATAATGATATAATTTTAGTTCAAATTTATGTTGATGATATCATTTTCGGTGCTACTAACTTTACTCTTTGCGAAAAGTTTTCTAATGTGATGAAGGATCAATTTGAGATGAGCCACATGGGTGAGCTCAAGTATTTCTTAGGTCTCCAAATTCGCCAAATGAACGATGCAATCTTCATCCACCAAACGAAGTATACGGTGGAGTTGCTAAAGCGATTTGGAATGGAGAATGCCTCCGGGAAAAAGACTCCAATGAGCACGACTACACATCTTGATAAAGATGCGGGCGGAAAAGATGTAGACATTCGTCTATATCGAGGTATGATAGGTAGTTTACTATATCTTACCGCAATTAGGCCCGATATTATGTTTGTCGTATGTGTATGTGCTCGTTATCAGTCTCAACCTAAGGAGTCACACTTAGTAGCAGTAAAACGTATTTTCCGTTATTTAAGTTACACACTTGATTTTGGATTACTTTATCCAAAATCTAGCACGTATGAGTTAATCTCATATAGTGACGCAGATTATGCGGGATGCAAATCCGACAGGAAAAGTACTAGTAGCACTTGCCATTTTATAGGAAATTCTCTTGTCTCTTGGTTTTCCAAGAAGCAGAATTCCGTATCACTTTCAACCACCGAGGCGGAATACATTGCCGCCGGTGCCGCGTGTGCTCAAGTTCTTTGGATGAGACACACACTTAAAGGCTTTGGTATAAACTGTGATACTTGCCCTATTATGGTGGACAACCAAAGTGCAATATGTCTCTCTAAGAACCCGGTACACCATTCCCGTTCGAAACACATAGATGTCAGTCACCATTTCTTAGATAATCATGTTGCTAAAAAGGACATCATATTAGTGAACGTTGAAACCCAGAAGCAAATCGCCGATATTTTCACGAAACCCCTAAAGACAGACTCCTTTGTGCGGTTACGTCGAGAATTGGGGATTATGGGTGAATCCGAGATTTAGGATTCATTTTTATTCAATAATCTTGCATGCTATTCAATTTCATTATATTTGCACATGCTAGATTTATTGGAATTTTCTGGATTTTTTGTTGAATTTTCGGAATTTTCGCTCGATTTGTTCGTAATCGTCAAATTTCAGATTTTCGATGTTTAATGGGGTAGTATAATGATTAATGAGAGTATTTTGATGTTTCGTCCAAGTGCGATTAGGAGAGAAATCAAAATTTCTAATTCTAAAATTTTTGGACTCTCTTAGTCGGTCCAAGTTCATTGGCCGACCGACTAGATTCAGTTCTAGTCGGTCAGTGAATGAGCTTAGACCGACTAATTCTTGTCAGGATTTTTGGCTTCAGTTACTGTTTACAATTAGTCGGTTCAAGCTCATTGACCGATCGACTAGATTGTGATCTAGTCGGTCAGTGCTTGAACTATGACCGACTAATTGTGACGGGGACTGTTGCGTCTTTTGAGCTTCAGATCGACTTAAAACTCCATCTCGACCGACTTAATCCTATTCTAGTCGGTTCTCTCCCCTCTCTCAGCCAAAAACCGCCGAGTCTCTTGGTCTTCCACTCCCTCTCCGCCGTTTTCCGACCATTTCTCCGGCCATCTCTGACCTACGGTCCGTCGACCTTCCTCCCTAGGTATCTCCTCCATCTCTAAGGTTAGTTTTTAGCTCATAGGGTTAGGGTTTTAGGTTTTCGGCTAGGGTTTCAGTTTCTAGGGCCTGTAATTTTAGGGTTCCGATCTCTCGATTTCTCGTACGTGTCTTGTCGCGCTTATGGCACGCACACGTATCCAGATCCGTCCTACGAGCCCTTCGCCTATGACCGTTGAACCATCTTCTACGGATCCCAATCAACCTACGCGAACCCCACCCAAACACCGACCGAAGTCTACCCAACCTTCGTCGTCTTCGCCTCCTCTCAAGAAGAGGACGACGACCGCCAAGCCTAGAGCCCAATCTCAGTCTAAACCCAAGCCTACGAAGCAAACTGTGTCTCCCTCCTCTTTCCGTACACCTTCGGATTCCGACACCGAGTACATACCCGAGACCGAGACCCATAGGGATCCCTCACCCCCTCCTAGGGAACCTGCGTCTAGCTCTCGACCCCGTACTTCCACACGTCAGCCTAAGGGAAAGGCTCCGATGCCGGTTGGCGGTGTCGATATCTCGTTGTGTCGCGATGACCCTATGTGTCTCGCGGCTTACAACCGTATCGAACACTGCCCGCTGCTTCTGGAGCATTTCGTACAGTTTTCAGACTTCCCAGGCCTAGCTGATCTTCTGTCGTCTTCCGGTCTTATCGATTATCTTCGATATGACCCTAAGGCGAATCCTCACCCTTACCCTCGCCTAGTCAAACTCTTCTACGCCAACCGTGTCCGGGGTCAGTACGACGCGACCCACTCGATTGAGACTACTGTCTTGGGGACATCGATAGTCCTCACGGTAGAAATCTTGGGAGAGTTGATTGGTTGTTCGTCGTCTGGCCTCCTCCCTTCAGATATTTCCGTCGATGACATCTCTTCACTTGATCAGGTCATCCTTTCTGAGATCTTCCACGAGATTCCTCCTGCCATGATTGGCGTCCCCTCGAAGTCTTTCAAGCCTAATGGCTGGGTCCTAAACTTGATCTTGAAGTCGTGCTTACTTCCTAAGTATGGCTCCTCTTCTTTGCCTTCCCAGCCATTCCTGAAGTTGATCTACGCCATCTTCATGGGGAGCGAGATTAATTGGGCTCGGATCATACTAGATAAGATGGATTCTTTCGAGTGTATCCGGAAGTCCACGAAGTCTGCTCATATCCCATATCTGTGCTTGTTGACACTTGTCTTTCGCCACTTCCGTGTCACTTTGCCTCCTGATGATGAGCGTCCCCTCGGTCCCCCTCTGAATGCGACGGCCGTCAAGAAGTCTCTTACGGCGCTCTGTCACGTTCAGAGGACGACCCCCTCTGCTTCAGCGTCTGCTTCTGCCTCAGCTGCTCCCTCTACCACTCTTGACGAGCTCGCACGTTCAGTGAGACGTATGTAGTCTCGTTATGCTCGTACTGAGGAGATACTTGCTCGTATCGCCTCACGTTTGGGCATTGAGATCCCTCCGTCAGTCTCTGACGAGGAGGAGTTGGATGAGGAGGAGGTTGAGGAGCTTGTTCGTGTTTCTACGCGTGCCCCTGAGGGCACTTCTGGTGCTGCTGTTGCTTCGTCTGCTGGTGACCCCGAGAGCACACCAGTTGCCACCGTTCCTGCGGTGGATACTCCGACTGGTGCTCCCGAGGCCACTACCGTCGCTCCCGTGGACACTTCAGCTGATCCGGTGACCACCTCCACTCCTGCAGAGCCTGCTGCTGCTGCAGATCCTCCAGCTGCCTCTTGAGCTTCTCTGATGACTCTCCTATGCTCTTTGGATGATAGATTTTATTGTGAGAGAGTTTGGGTAGGATAGATGGTGGTTCTGGATACTTTTGAAATTTTGATGTATCTTCATGTATTTTGATGATATTTTGGATATTTTGATGTAGTGTGATACTCTGATGTCCAGTGTGACATATGTTATATGTTGTGATATTTTGATGTATTTTGTGCCCCGATCGTTGGATCGATGTTATGTATGTCGGCGATGTATCTTTTTGATGTACTCATGCTTCATTTATATATGTACATCGATGTTGACTTTTACATTATGTTGTGCACATTTTATATTCTATATGTCTCTGATGTTTGATTTCGTCGCTCGACGATAATACTTGGTTAAATAGAATTCATTTTATGAAAACATAGAATTGTTTTCCATGCACTAAATTAACCAAGAATGTTGATATTGGAAAGTATATTCCATAACTCAATTCGTAAAATTAATTTGAGTTTTGATGATTTTATTTATCGATTTTCGACTTTGGTCTCATTGACACACTTTGATTTAATTCGTATTTTCCTTTGGTGTCATTTGGACCGTGGTCGTATTCTACGACTACCGTGCTTTTATTTGAAGCCATTGTTGTTGTCGTTGATCTCCTCCCACTCTCACTTGGACCGACTAAATCAATTTGTACTCAGACTATTTGTTTTATCTCTTAGTCGGTCTAAGTTGACTCACCGACCGACTAGTTGTGAAACTAGTCGGTTGGCAAGTGTTCTTTGACCGACTAGTTCTGTTAGTCTGAACTTCGACCTATTCACTGTTCACCAGTTAGTCGGTTCATGCTGTTTGACCGACCGACTAGTTGATGAACTAGTCGGTCGGTGGTTGTTCTTTGACCAACTAGTTTGGTTCAGAATAGAGCCGTTGGAGCATTTAATGCCACGATTTTCACTCTCTCTTTCCTCTAACCTATATATAATTGGAGTGCTGCATTCATTGCAAAAAAAGGCTGATTTTAAGAGAAGTTTAGATATCAAAGAGAAAGCATTCATTCCTCATTCAAAGCTCTTTCATTCCAATCTTGAATCTCTCCTCACTCTTATTTCAAAAGAGAGATTCATTGATTGTGAGCCTTCCAAGCCAAGTGCTTGATCCTAGGTCACCAACAACCTCATAGCTCTCCATAGCTGATCTACATCTTGGAGCTAGGGTTTGGTGCCTCTTCATCTTCCCCAAAATCCGTTTTGCCCTAAATCGTAAGTTTACTCAAGGCATATGTATTTTGTGGTAAGAACTTTCATTTCATTTTACTTTGATATTGTAAGTGATTCACTCTCGGTTGTGAGAGTTTGTTTGTGATCCCGGGTTGTGGGAGTCACAATTTCATTTCTGTATGATTTGACTTGTGAAGGTTTTTCACAAGTATTTCATAGTGGAAATCTTGAGTTAGGGTTTCTAACTCAAGTATCCGGAGGGGATCCGAGTGGTTGGGACGTAGGATCACCGGGAACAAGTCGGGGAGACTTGGGTAGATCCGAACCCAGTAATATTGCTTGTTTACGATTGTCTTATTTGTTGTCGATTATTTACTATTCCGCATTTCCGCATTAATTGGTAGAGATTGCAAGATAATTAGGAATTATCCTCTTAATTATTTTAAAATACTATTCACACTCCCTCTAGTACTTGTGCAGTAGCTTAGCAGGGCATTACAGTTACATTGGTTTGATTAAGACAAAATTAGGTAACACTAAATTTGATCTTAGGGAGAAATTTCTAGAGAAATATTTTATTTCATAAACAATATTCACTCCCCTCTAGTGTTTCTCTTTGCCATCTCAGTATCCAACATGTGGTATCAGAACCCGGTACATGATGGCATCAATTGACAGCAAGTTTTCTGAAGGCTAATCCACCACTCATTCATCATTCATCACCGTATCCAACTACAGGAGTTGGACGAATTGAATGAGTGTGTACTTCATGTCTAACCCTTGTGCTCTTTGGAAGATAGTGGAGAACTCATACGTAGAGCCAGTCCTATAAGAAGAGAAATGGATTGTGAAGGAGACAGATATGATTGCACTCATACCAAAGCAATGTCAACGCTTTTTGTGCACTTGATACAACGGAGTACAACCGAGTCCTAATGGCTATCTCCGCACATCAAATATGAAAAATGCTTGAGGTAACTTATGAAGGTAATAAGAAAGTTAAAACTTCAAAAATCTTCTCTTTATGCTAGCAGGTATGAGCAATTCATAATGGAGAAATTCACGGACATCTACGCACGATTCACCGAAATCAACATGCTTACGGGGCTAGGAAAGAAGTTTATACAAGAATATCATGTGTAAGATCCTTCGTTCTTTCACACCCGAATGGGCAATCAAAGACATTGACAAGATCCTTCGTTCTTTTACACCCGAATGGGCAATCAAAGACATCGGCAAGATCCTTCGTTCTTTCACACCCAAATGGGCAATCAAAGACATCGGCAATTGAAGAGGGCAATGATCTTTTCAAGCTCACCTTGGATGATCTTATCGACAACCACATGGCGTATGAGCTCCAGTTGCAAGAAAGTTGCAAGAAAGGAAAGACAAGGAGTAAGGCAAAAGAAAAATCTTGCCTTCAAAGCAACTCCAGCATCTGAGGATGAAGTTGAGAACCAACTTGCTCTCATAACAAACAGCTTCAGAAAAATGATCAAGTCAGGTAAACTCAAACTCCGTAGTCAAAGATTATCTAACAACTCTATCATTTGTTATGAATGCAATAGGCCAGGTCATGTAAGAAAGAATTGCCCATTAAGAAAGAAGAAGGGAAAGGACAAAATGAAAATCTACAAGGATAAAAACCAAAAAGAGAAGCTTTTGTGGCTTGGGATAGGAGTGATAATGAAGAAGGCTCCAATGACTTATCCTCTTCCGAAGAGGAAGAAGAAAGAAATGAGAAGACCTACATGCGTTTCATGGCTAGAAGTGACAACAAGGTATACTCTGATTCTGACTCTAGGGATAATGATAGTGATGATGATGAGTATGATTGAAAGGCGGAGTTTCAAAAGTTGTATGCTAAATATGAGGATACTTTAAGGGAACTCGACTCTTAAGAAGAAAAATAAAACTTGTGAAGCTAACTCTTCCAATCTTAAGTTAGAAAAGATTAAGGAAGAAAATTTAAAATTGATTAGCACTAATAATGAGTTAATTGAAAAGAATAGACTTCTTAGTATTGAGTTTAAAGAGCTAGGTGATAGCTTTAGTTAGTTAGAAAAGACTATGGCAGCCATTAAGGCAAAGCACGATGATTTATATAGAAATGTGGATAGGTTTAATAGAAGTAAAGATAAGTTAGAGGAATTGATTAGCTCACAAAGACCATGTACTAGCAAATTTGGACTAGGATATAATGTGACCAATCAAAAAGCTAAAAGATCAATCATCATAATGACAGAGTTCGAAAAATTAGAAATGGATTTATCAATGTTTGGATACCCAAGAGATGGACTATCCAAATGAAGAATAAATACGTTGATAGTTTTATGAACAATGTTTATTATAATGTTAATTAAATATTTGCTCATAATTGAAAATACAAACCCAAATGGGTTTGGTTCTCCATTGATTGATACTATCATGTATGACTAATCCCATGAACTCGAAAGAAAAGTGTACTAGATCTTTACTTTCAGGTACTTAAATTTGATGGGATGAGATGGTTGCCCCCAATATTCCAAAGAACATGCACAATTTAAGGGTGAGATTCAAATTGATGCGCAAATTTGCAGGAAAAGTTAAATATTATATACTATTTCACCTCGTGGCATAATCTTTTGTTAAGATGTTCATATATTTTTTTACAAAACATTTCATTTGTATTTTTAGAATATTGAGTCACGATACACTTTAGACTCATTTGACATACATTTAGATGGAGAGATATTTGCATGATGGGGAGAATGTTTTTCAAAGCTAGCATATTTTTCAAAAGGGAAAGATATAACTTTTATTGAATATCCTTTTTTATGATAACAAAATGGGAAGAAATATTAGATGACCATGCATAAATAATATGATTTGCAACACTCACACTTAGTATTTAGAGCATTTGGTTTGCACTAATAAGTTGTGTTGCATGAAGTGTAAGTTATATCATACATTCATATTATTTTGTATTCATGTTTGTCATCGTCAAAAAGGAGATAATGTTGGATATTGAGTCAACACATACAGTTTTGATAATGAGCAAACATGACATCTAACACAGGAGTGCATGTATTCAAATCAAATCAAAGAAACACTCATAGGATTGGTGAGGTAAACAAGACCAAGAAGCCATGGAAGCGAGGCAAGTAGCTTGATGCATGGAAAATACATCAAGAGACTTCTAAGTAATATTATGTAATATTTCATATTTGATGTAATTTTCTTTTCCTTGTCTTAGAATGTTAAGGCCTTACTAGAAGCTCTTACACACTTAGAAACACACATAAAATGATTTTAAAATATTTTTTAAAAAAATTGAAAATATTTTCCTGAGTTTTTAGCGCAAATACACATGTATATGTAAAGGATTGAATATGAGCTGACTACTTTCTATTGGGAATGTTATGTCCCTAAAAGTAGTGGACTACAGTTGTTTTGGGAGTCGACTATAGTTACTTGAGGAGTCGACTACCATTTGTATAGGATTCGCCTATTTTTACCCAAAAGGTAGATTTGACACAGCTCCGCAGTTTATGGAGAGCTGTCGAATTTATCCATTGGAGTGGCATTTCGGTCAACTTCTTGGAGCCAAATGTTCCTCTATATATTGAGGGTTTTTTAATTTTCATAAAAAAGTAAAGATCATTTGAAAAGAGAAAGACAAGCTTTTAAGCTCAAACTTCTTTAAAAGAAAACCATCTCTCTTTGGCCAAGCTTTTACAAGTTTCAATCTTTACTTGGTCATTCATCTTAATCTTCCTATATCTTCACTTATATTCTTTGGAGATCAAAATCCTTCACCTATAGCTACACTTTTACACAAGAGCTTCATTTAAAGGCTATAGGTAATTCTATCTACAAAAGCATTGTAAGTATTCTTCCTTAGGTTGTTGAGTGAAAATCCTTATTAAAGGCAAGAAGTTTGTAAAAGTCCTCTTGCAGGGAGGTAAGGGTAAATCCTCATTGGAGGTGAGGTGGTTATACTATTATCTGACATAATGAATTTAAGCCCAATGGAGATTTGGAGACTCGACATAGCCTTGGAGGGATGAATCAAGATAAAATTAGTGTGTTTACGATTGTGCTAGTATCTCTTATTTCTTACTTACATTTCATATCCGACTGCTTATCTATATTTTTACAAGTTATACTGATTTATTAAGACAAAATTAGGTTAACACTAATTTTAATCTTTGGGAGAAATTTTTAGAGACGTAATTTATTTCATAAACACTATTCACCATCCTCTAGTGTTTCTATTTGCAATCTCAGAATCCAACATTTAGCTCGTCTGATAAATGCATCCAACGATGAGAAGGCAGACAAAAATCACTCTAATATGTCCATACTACTATATAGATCATAAATGCAAGACAATGAAAGAGATTCAAATTGGGTATCAGACGGATTTCGATCGCAATTTTAATTCTCATCCAATTTTTCTTATGTACCATTTATATTCTAGTAATTGTCATTTAGCCGATTAGTCATTGGCAAATAATCCTAGTATTTGAACCATGTTGATCATATAAAAGAAGAAGAAGAAATGCATGGTGAGATCTCTACTTGAATGGGGGTGGCAAGTTAACTTATGATAGGTGCAGACAGACGGATGCACTGAACAGGGTTTGTCCATAGAGCGGAGAGAAAAAACTTCAATGCCACAAATATAACCAAAGCTCACCATTACTCCATTACACAGGTTCTCAATGACTTCGAAAATTTAACCTCAGATTTCAACCAATTGGATGCCCGCATTTAAATGCACTATCTCTTAATTCTGTTTATATTAACTGTTAATGCAGAAAATATAATCCACCAAAGAACACCTCCGTACATTCATTTCAAGTTGAATAAAAATTGCAGTATATAACCCAAAGAGCAAGTATATGTGGTGGGCTGTTGATATTAGCATGCATTTTTTATAAGCAATATTGCAATATGTAAACTTACTATCTCATCCCAGCTAATTCATATCTAATAACATATACCATATGCTGTTTTGATCAATTAGGGATAACCAACAGACTTGATAAATCATCAACAATATATAGACTTGAAGATATAACAGTTCAAATTTTCTACGATAGGCCGATAGGTAGTGCATCAACTTTTTGTAAAAATAACCTAATAATGCTAATAATATTATGAAAGAATAACAAATAGAAGCAAAAAATAATCTGATATTGAAAGTTGTCGTTTGCTTGCGTTATGAAATGGACTAACATAATAGTTCATACAAATGCCTACTTGTTTATAATCTGATATTGATGAAAATAAAAAAAATAAAACAACCAAAAGAAGTATGTTATCATTTATCTGGATAAAATATATGAATTCATCTGCAACACGTTTTGATATAAATCGTTATATAAACATTTGGAACGATACAGTATATTAACTAATAGGTTGGTTTAAGAAAATTGAGCCCCCAAGTTTTTTGCTGTTTTTTTTTTTTGAGATTTTTGAGGACTAAGAGATTTTTGGGATGCCTTTCTGGCAAGGCATCACGTTCATTGCCCTAAGATTTCTCAATATCAGGAATAGACCTGTTAAATTAAAATCTCATTATGAATTCATAGTTGATTAGGATTAACTAATTAATTCAATGGCTCATATTAGAAAAGAAACTCATCAAATTACAACACAATAGTAAATAAGAATGCTTAGCTGATTATCTTCACTTAATACCCCACTATTTGCTTATAATCAATATATGAATAAAGAATGACTCTTTGAAAATTTTAAGGTAATTAAGAATCCTTACTTTACTAGCTTCGCTTAATTTTTATTTAATAAGAATTTGATGAATTGATTGAGAATCCTAATGGATTATTAAACATATCAAATAGAATTCTTATATAAAAAAATTTATTAGTTAGCCTTACATAGAAAATAATTATTTTATGAGGAGTGATTATGTGCAGCAATTCTTCGATTGCGATTGGGTAATTATTGTTGTTGCTAAAGAAACATTGGATATCAATTGGGTAAGGAGACTAAAATTTTTCCTAAAGATCCTAATTAGAGTAGGCTCAGGAGTTGTTTTTTGTCATCGCCGTCTGTTATATTTGCACATCTAAATCCTCCTTAAATTCTCTAAAACCATTCTTTGACTCCTACCTCTAGAAATTTCTAGGTTTTCTTAAAATCCAAGTCCAAGCTTCATTTGCTAAATCTCATGGGAATAAATAAAACAGAGTTAGTATAACTAAAAGGAAACATGTTCAGGTGTTACGAGTCATATTAGTCTAGCTTAGTAAACGAATTAAATCATTATTAATTTTAAAATTAATCCATACATAATTTTTGAGTGCACTATTAAGACAGATTAATTTATTAAAATTCATATTACCAGAAAAATGTGGGTATTTTTGGTAAATTTATTTCCAAAATATTTGTGAATTTCTAAGATTTTTTAAATGCCTCTCTAAGCTCTATTGCACCATATATTGTGGCACCTCATCATTTGCAAAATTAATCATAAGGAAACCTTTCAATTAGAGCTTCCATATTTAATTAAAAATCTTTATTTGATTATAATTTGATCAATTTATTGATTAAGGAAACTATTAAATCAAAATTCAATATAGACTGGAAAAGTTATATAAATTGATTTACCAGAAGCAATTTTATTTAATTAAAATTAAGAGAATAACGTATATGTGTTGTCAACGTGGAAAAATTTCCTGCGCTTACGCACATATACATCATTTTATTTATTTTAAAATTTAAGATTTGGTCTACACATCATGGATGATCGCCACACCAAAAATCAAGTTAATTCGTGGGAAAATTTCTTGCACTGACGCACATATACATCATTTTATTTATTTCTTTAAAAAATTATGAATTGGCCTACACATCATGGATGATCGACACAACAAAAATCGAGTGAATTCGACGATATTTGACGCTTGATTTAACTGTTACAAATTCAACAGTTGCATAACAATAAAAATTTTTGCAACGAGTACATTGATTTGACCCCTTGGATTTATCCATATTTGTGGTTGTTTTTAGAATGTGTACTGCTTAGAAAAAAATTTCAGCGATTTTTTATTGTTTCTAGCACTAACATAAGAAATTTCCTACGTTGTCAACGTGTTTACTCTTAAATTAGATAAGTAATTATTCTTGTTTATGATTGGATACCTATAAATCATAATCTAGTTAAAAAATAAAAAATCAAAATAGATTTCTGATTAGAAATGTGTATGTTATATCTAGAAATGTAAATCCTTCCTAAAATATTCCGTAAACCATATCCAAACATGTCTAAACTCCTTATGATCTTTTGCTAGATCTCTCTAGAAATGAATAAAATGAATAAAAAGTAACCTAATTTCAAATAAATATGTTCAACAGTTCAATTTGTTAAGAGTCATGACAAGTATAGCTAACCGATTAAATTATACATGCACTAATCAATTTAATAAGCATCTTATATCAATTATTAATTTTAAAAATAAACATTTCTAAGCGAATAAATAATATGGGTATCATTTAGTACTATTATTATGCTATTTTAATCTTCCTTTTGGTATATGTGTGTGTTCATGGTTTTCAATAAAAGACACAAATGGCATAATACTGTAGAAGCTTCAATAGTTTTCTAGAAAGGAAAATTTACATCTTGTTCCAGTGCTAAACGACGCTCATGCAAGGCTTGCTTTCTTCTCTCCAAACTTGCTTGCAAAATGGCATTTCCTTTGGCCTGAAAACATGTACACCAACCTCAGTAAGTAGTCAACTGATTATGCAGTGTCAAAATAGAAAAAGCCCTAAGGCTGTCTCATTCTCCTTACCTCCTTTGCAATTCGCATCCGTAGGTCATTCTTTGTGATCTCAAGCCTTTGGATAGCAAGCCTAATATAAACCATTATAACAATTTACAGATTGTCATTGTCAATGAACGTATAGAAAATAAATCTCTTAACCTGTTGTTGCCTCAAGAGAAGGAATGCATCAAAATCAATTGAGACATATCTCAACGAATGTATTTACACAGATCGGGAAAAATCATTGAGAAGGTCTTTGTCAATTACTATAGAGTTTCCAAAACTAAATGGCAAAGCCCTAAGGACTTCCTAACAATTCTAACAAAAAGACTCTGCGACAAAGCGTATTGACCATGATGGATTCGCATGGTCTGGCCAACATTTTTAGCAGCTGTGTTTCATCATACAAGTTCAACCAATAAAAATTACAATTTAGACTAAAATATTTTTAGCATCTGTGTGTGCTCTTGATGTGTTATGCAAGTAAGCAAAATTTCTCCCATCTAAATAATTTTATTTTATAGAGAGAGAGAGAGAGAGATCACAACTCTATATGGTCAAAAATCCTACTCTATCTTATAAAGAGAAAAATGAGGATATCATACCACAATAATTTTTTGCTTGTTTATATTTTTATATTGCAGTATCTAAATTGTACAGATAGTAGTTAAATATATTTAATGCTACTGTGAAGTGCACAAAGATTATGATCCAGAAAAGCCAACAAGTCTGAACCATAACATGGTTTTAGTTTCATTATCAAAGTGAACTACTTTAAATGAGCTTGAAACCACGAGATTGACTTACAATATTTTCTCCAAAAAGAAAGGGAAAATTTACTGTTGTAAGCTCCATGTATTTTCCATTCTACCTCCAGAGGGGGCGTCCGGCAGTAAGATCAATTCATTTTCCGTTTTATTAGTATATGGATTTGATAAAGTGATATAGTGTGATGCATCTATAATATGCCAAGCATAAAGCATGATTTACATGATCTTGGATGTTTGATTTTATTTATAGAGTTAGAGAATAGTTACCAGAAGTGGACACATAAGCGCAGTATTGGTAATGGCGGTGTGGTGACCTTTGACCATGGCCAGGAATGGTGGCTGTCATTATTTAAAGCCAGGTTAGGGTCCTTGAACCCCCAACCTCTCTCCCCTTTTTTCGCTTTTGTTGGTTTTGGGTTAATGGGTGATTCTTAGTAGGGTTGAGAACCCAATAAGAAGGGAAATTATAGTTTAAAATAGAAAAGAAACTACTGATTTCCAAACCCTAGAACCATAACCTTCTCCTTTTTCCACATAGATGATTTTAACCCTATTCTTCATCCTCAATTTTACCTTATTCCATAATTATTTCTCAAAAACCAAGAATCAAGTTACGAAAACAAGATTCAAGAGAAGATATCATCAAGCCCAAGATTATCAAGAAAAGAAAGTAATTAATCGGTTTTTTTCTTTTTCACGTATGATGGACCGTTGTTTAGATTTTTATGAAATATGAGACATGGTATCAGGGATGAGTTTAGACATTTTTGCAATTTTGCTTGTTTAAATTGTTTTTACAGATTGTGCATCGGTTGAAAACTATAAATAATAGATGAATATTGATGGTATAAAATTAATATTTAAATTAATTTTCTTTATTGGAATGTTTCTACTATTTTTTCATTTTTAATGAATTTTTATCATTTTTTTTACTATTCTTTAAAACACCATCATGGCTCACCATGGTGACCCCCATGGCGGCACGGCGCATGGTGCATGCTTGGGGCCATGCCATCGCCATCACCATCGCCATTTTCATAAATAGTAGCAGTGTCCAATAGTAAGAGTGCACTGTCCTACAAGTTGTATCAGAGAATTCTAACCATTAAGACATAAATGGAAGTAGTGTCTTTGTAGGACAAAGCATTGTTAATATTGGTGGGACATAAATAGAAGCAGCGCCCTAATAGTAATAGTGCATTGTCCTACAAGCGTTACAATTCGTGTCCGTTAAGTTCTCTAATGTGACACTGTGTTGCTGGACAATGGTTTCCTAGATATAATGTGCCTAACTCATAGACGAAGTGAGTCAATATGTGTAAGTTTGATAGTCAAATGTGTGTGTTTGGACTTATAACTTCTTGGTTATGACATACATGAAATGACAGTAAATGATGATTTTAAAATCAAAATTGGTAAATGTTCAGTCGCTACTGCAATGTAAGTGAAACCCTGCTCGCTGTGATCTTCTATTGACTATAAAATAGGTCATCTAACATTGTTAAACTACTAACGGATCCAGTTTCTTAAGTTAATTTCTGATATATCACTATTTGTTAGGGACTGGACATACTTGACAGATATGATTCAAGAAATATATATATAAGATAACCAGAACACAAGAACAAGCAGGTATATTGTCCACTAGTTTATAGTAAGGTTACCAAACCCTACACATTTTTCACATTTCTATACATCAGACACAAGTCTGCCTGGACGCAGTGGAACACTTACAAGACACTCTAATGAAAGTTCCAGTGAGATTTTGATAATATAAACTACATACATATAAACGCACCCCCTCCCCCCTCCCCCCTCCCCCCTCCCCCAACCGGAAAAAATTGCACACACTATACATTGCATGGACACAACCAACAAGAACAAACCACACTGACACATGGCAAATTCTAGAAAACAAACAAGACATGACTAGTGCATCCGATACGCTATACATTCATGATAAAGGTGTCCATGCCATGTAGGGATGAGAATATTCCCAATACCCAATCGTGCTGGCTTAACAAGACCGATTCAAAAACCAGCCCAAATGGGCACCCGGTTGTCCAACGCTCAAAATTTTGGCACAAGTTACCTTCAACCCAAGTATCAGCAAAGCCCTGCCCAGCCTATGACCCAGCCCGGGGACCCCTCAAATCTCATTGAGCGCTGCTATCGATACATTGTCAACGTACCCTCCAATGCCCAAAGTGTACTCCATCAGGCCGGAAAGTCCCCCATAGATTCTGATGGCATTAAATTCACAATTCAATCCAAGGTCGACTACTCCCCTCGAGCCTCTTCTTCGGAGGTAAAAACCCTAATCCTAGAATTTAATTTCCATTATTTTGTATGTGAATGTTGGGGATTTATTTGCAAATAATAGGCGGTGAGGGTGGAAATTTCAGATGCAGTTGTAAATTTGTCACTTTTGTTAGTATAATGCAAATTTTGCAAATGGACTTTAGGAGGATTAGGTACTGGAGGAAGAAGGTTAAGTCTCTGACACATGCTTGATTTGGACAAATTTTGGAGAAAGAGGTGCATGGTTGATAGCGTTAGAAGTAGAAGCAAAAAGTCTAAGAAGTAATAGTAGATGGCTTCTTAGTTACAGATAAAATAGTATTTTCATGTGCTATTTTGTATATAGTTTCACTGAAGCTACCTTCCTTCAAAAGGAAATAAAACAGTTGTTACTTTCCTTTTTTTTTAATTTTAGCATGCATTTATTCTTAGTGATTGATGTGATAAAAATCTTCCTGAATAAAAAGTGTGATTTATTTTTTAGTGAGTAACGAGTAAAGGATTGTTAACAAGGAAATAAATTATTCTTTTACACCAGGCAAAAAATGTAAATTGGTCGATGGATCAGAATCGGCCCAAAGCCTGCTAGGCCAAGGGCTTAGCTTGCGTAAGAGTGCACAATCAGACTTCATCTCGGCCTAAAAGCATGCTTGTTTCATGTAGGCCTATAATAGCACCAGCCCGGCCCAGTTTGGTCCAGCTCATTCTCATCATTAACTAAGGGTGACAAACGGGTTGGGTCAGGTTTGACCTGACCCCTTAAAGGTAATATCTGAACTAGACCCAAATGCAATTCTGGTTAGGTGCTTCATACCCGAATCCAACCGAATTAAAATCAGGTTGACTCGTACCCGACTTGCTTCCATAGGTCATCCAGATTTTATTAAAACAATCTAATCGTACAGCCAATAAGAATCGATCCCAAACTTTCTTCTTTTGGAATCGATCCCAAACTTGCTTCTTTTGCATCAAAGGAACTAACCATCAGGCCAGACCATATATGTGTCAAAGTTAAACTTAACTTATATAAATGATATAATGGTTTGTATTCAGGTAGCTTCAGGTTACATATCAAACCCGAACCCAACCAGTTTTCTATCCAAATCAAGCGGATTGACCCGGATTCTATACAAACCCACTTTTACCCCAATACGCACCTAAAAATTCAGGTCAGATTCGGGTTTGACCCGTCGGATCAATACAGGTTTGCCACCCATATCCTTAGCTATGGTTTGGCTCCAAATCCTCTCGAACAGAAACTATCAATTACGTGCGTGCATACACAACACTTCATACTCAGGCATATATACATGAATGCATAGTCATGTACAGAAATAAATATGCATGCACTCATGACCACATGTATAGATATGTATTTGTGTATGGACTTAGAGTCGTACTAAAGTAGCTCTTAAATATCCAGTTTGTAGATACCTCCATCTCACATTTCAACATATAGCTTCCAAATTGTCAGCAAAAAAATCTAGACCATTGGATCTACATAACCGAAACTATGTGGAACTAAAAATCAAGTATTTTAAAATATTATACAGTCATCATGTGTCCAGGGTACCTGTCTAACCAAATGCAACTACCAATTATGATTCTCCAAACATTTACAGCCATGAATTGAACAATTGAAAGACAAGTTCTGGAACAAAAATATTTATGAAAAGTAACTAAGGACTTACTCTTCTTCACTGGATGAGTCAACAGATTCCACTGAATGATTCTTTTTAGCCTATTAAGTTAAACGATGTATTAGAAAACGGTACTCAAATAACTTGTAAAAGAGCCAACAGAAGCCACTTCTTATTACTTCTACACTAAAAACATCTGCTTTTAGCAAAGGAGAACACTGCTTAAGAACATACAAGGTTACTAAAAAGTAACACAAAAATGAAATCTGGCTTATAAGCGGTATAAGGTAAAAGAATTCAACAAATATAAGCTCAAGACCAAAAAAACAGGGTGCTTATTTAAATATAACAAAAAAGGGAACCTACTTCTCATAATAACCACCTAAAAGAAAAAGAATGCAAAGAGACATTTAAGGACTGAAAACATATACATGTACTTATATATTTATAATTAATGACCAGAAAAATATGCATGAGAAACTTACATTATTGCGCCGCCAAAAATTGCTGCGCTTTACATGGTTGTTTGATCCATTCACTTTATTTGGGTTTTTCTCAACACAATAGTCATTTGTGTTAGCTGGAAAGGAGATCTTAGTATCCAATGAGGACAGGATCTCACCCATTGATAGGGTAGATTCACGCATAGGTAAAGCCGTAGACGTATCCTTCTCAACGAATGAGTTGGCATGGTTTGCATTCGTTAAACCATTGCCACAATGTTGAGCTTGGAAGCCTCTAGTGGAGTCAGTACTTTTGCCCAAAGGTTGAACATCTTTAGGAGAATCAGCATCTGAATCTTCGCCACCAAATACCTGTTCTTTGGCAACAAAATTAGTAATAATTAAAAAATAGATACTAACCAGCAAAAATGTTTGCTAAATATTTCGCTACATGAGAGCTAATACTCATTTCCCTATATATACATTTTTCTTTTTCTTTTTTCATATATTTATTTTGATCTGAATGCCCGAAACATTTTAAAGACAATTCACTAACACAGTTTTTAAGACCTAATACCCATTCATTTGGCTTGATGTTTTAGGTACTTCGCCAGGATTAGTTAGCCTCAATCAGTCTCAACATAGTTTAAGGAAAAAAGAATGTCATGATAAACCTATCATGACATTCTTATGGCCTAATATACAAGAGAGTAAAAAACTCTTGAACTTTTAAACAATTAAATAACATATTCATGCACTTTACTCCATCTTGGTGTTACGGTTTTTCCAGCATATCTCAAGTGAATAACAAACAGCAGACCAGTACATGCAAGAAATAATAGATACAATTGAACCTATTATAAGAAACCATAAGGCTCATAACATAGAAATGTGGACGGAAAAGATCACGAATAATAAATGAACCATGGAAAGCAAGAAGAAAAACCTTATAGTCGTATAGGTCACTGCCAGCATATCCACTGCTTTCACTCAGTTTTCCACTAAGTACACGTTCTGGATCAGCACAAATTTCTGGATCTACGTCATTTTCTGCATCATGATATCCATTATCCTTGGCATCTAATTTCTCATCATCCGTTGATTCCTCGCTATCACTCCCATCAATATGAGAATCAGGTGAAGATGAGCATCTGTGCATTGTGTCATCCTATGAGAAAAAAAGGATATGAAGATTATATTGGAACATTACCAAGAATCAAATACATGAAATTAATGACCACATGGATAGCACAAGCAGGTGAGCACAAAACAACAGCAGAGGCTTCGTCCCAAAATTGTGGGCTGGCTATGTTATTCCATTTCATGCAAGCCATGCAACTAAATCGAACATAACACAAAAAGCAAATCACCCTTTCGTAAGGATAACAGATGGCGGCATTAAAAGAGAAACACATTAAATTTCCAGTGCATTCATCAGTGTTGTCAAGTAAAAGCCTCAATTAATCATCCCAAGAATCTACAGCATTCCTTGGGGAGTGTTTCCGACAACAAAAAAGTTTGAAATTTTAACAATGGTTTCTTCACAGAACTCTTATAACCTTAAGAAGTGCATTAGTTTGCAGCAACTATCAAATTTATAAACCAATTGGTTAGCCATTTTAAACAGCAAATAACTTTTCCTGATGTGCTATCCAAATAAAATTTTGGCTTCCACTGCAATGGTCATGGGAACCAGATTAGATAATCCTGGACAAAAAAATCTCTCTACCTTACATAAGCGGCCAAGTCGAATGTAATAGTAGATAAGGCAGCTGTATATATATATAATCTATAATGCAAAGATATAAGAATAGAGAAGCCAATCAGTCCACGGCTTAATGCCTAATCCAAACAGAAAATTTATTCAAACCTAGTTCATAGGATTTAAACAACACCATAAGACCATGACAGTACGAGGCATCTCTAATTGCAAAGTACCCTTCACTATCCAATTGTTTTGCAGCAAAGTCGATAATGAATGCACATAATTTACAAAATGAAATATGTAATTTTACTTTTAACATAATTCAACTTAATTGGGTGCTGACTAATCAAACACAATGTTTTGCTACACTTAAAATTTAACAAACTGAGGACAACCGTAACCATGTGTATGGGAGAAGTAACGACCCACTCCACTTCATATGGATTTGCATGCAATAAAAATATTTAAAAATATCAATTTCACCCCCCAAAATAATTATTTTAATTTTTGTTGATTTTTTTTGTAATTTTTCAGATTAGTCTGAGCTCATTTTAACCTCATTCCCGCACTCTGTTAACCCATTCTTATTATAACCCAAAGCGTGTTTACACCCTTATATATCTCTATTTAAACCCCGCTTTCTCTTTCTTTCTCTTTCTTTCCCTTTTTCTTTTTCTTTCTTTTCCCTATGAATTTCTCCCTAGCGACAACAGTTGCCCCACACCTCAGCAACCGCCTGCAATCGTGGCCTGTCGGTGCGTAACTGACAACTACCCCTCATCCCTAATGATCTCCTCACCCTCTTCCATATTCCCATATCTTCCTCTTCCTCTCCATATCTCTATAAAACCCAAATCTCTAACCCTAGCTGAAAGAGCATCTGATCTAGTTGCTGGCTCTCTGTTTGCTTGTTTGGCCATTATTGTCTTGTGCTTGCGGCCTAATCTGTTTGCTGGCTGGCTCTGTTTGCTTGCTTCGGCCTTTGTTGTCTTATGCTTGCAGCATGATCTGGTTTTTACCCACAACCAGTCATGTTCTGTTTGGGGCCTCTATTTGTGGGGTGTGGCCTATCCTGATTTGCTTTAGGCCTCTATTGAGCTTGTAGCCTTGTTCTAAGTTGCTCAAGCCTTTGTCTTGCGCTGCTAGCTTGGTCTGTGGGCCTATCCATGGTCTTCTAGAGGGCTTTTGCCCATGTTTGATTCAATGTCGCTAGATTGGTTGAAATCTAATTTTATTACGAAAGATATTATTTCTCAATGGTGACATTGTTTTGAGAAAACGTTAACATGAAAACTAAACGAAAAATATATTACAATAAATGTAGGATATATGTACATAGATGATTATAAGTTTATAACATAAAGTTGATCACCAGTTAATCTTGTAGTTGTGTTTTGGGCCATGCTAGAATTTTGTTATTGGCAACAGGAAACATTGATCAATTGATACATTCCCTTGGATATGACATGATTTTCAAATTAGACATCGAAACTACAATTATTGTCCTTTATAGTATAACCTAACTCGTGACTATTGAGATTAAAGACATGATATTGCCATCTGGACTACACAAAGACTTATTCTTCTGACATATGATATGTACAATGTAAATCTAACAAGTCAAACTCTATGCCTGATCACATTTGACATTGAGAACATGATTATATCTCAATACCATTAAGTGGTTACATTTACTTCAGTATAATTACTCTTATTAGTCATAGTGTAACGGGCCCATTCTTGGGCCCATTTAATTAAAAAAAACCCCTTTTTCCCACAGGCCATCTCAATGAAGCCCACCCATTTAAATAAACCCCCCCTTTTTCCACAAGCCATCTCAACGAAGCCCGCTTGGGCTTCTCTTTTCTCCGTCGATTCGCTCTCTCGCCCCTCGCGTCACTCGAACAAAGCCCGCTAGGTCTCGGGAAGCCCCCTCCATCCTTCCTCTCACTCTCGCACGTCGGTGGGACCTTCGATGGGGCTTCCGAGCCCCCCTTTGTCCTTCGTCCTTGTCGACGACACCCGAGCCCCCTCAGTCCTCTGCGCTCTGCAAAGCCCATCTCCACCTCACTGCGACTGTAGCCTTATGGGCTTGTTACAGTGGCTATATATCCCTTTTCTCCCACTCCTTCTCTCGGTTACATGCACTGTAAGTTTTTCCTCAGTTTCTTCAAGCAGGTTGTTGATTTCCGCTGCGTTCGGGGTTGATTTCGCGTTGATTTATTGGGTGATCTGTTGTGGCTTTCGAATCTTAACTTTCTTTGGCTCTTCGACTTCGAATCGGTAGACTTTATCACCCTCTTTTGTTCAGTTTTCGTCAATGTTTTGCATGCCTTCACTGAACTAAAAATGTTGGGATTTTAAGAGGAAAATGGTCGGGGGAGTAGCGTAGGGTTTGAGTCGCTACAGTAATTTAGTGTGGTTGGTTCTCTCGCCTACTTGTCGTGTGGTCCCGGGTCCTCGCTAGGGCTGCGCTGGCTGCGGTCTGTCCTTTTGCTTGCTGTTTTGAGGGTTCGGTAGCTCCTTGCATGTGGGTTGTTCCTTGCTTGCTGAATTGGGGGTGTTGTGGCTCCCCTTTTGCTTGCGGTTTGTGGTTCCTTGCTGACTGAGGTTGCTGCTGGCTATTGTTTGGGTTCGGCTGAGAGTTATGTTCGCTGTTTTGGGTTGTCGTTGAGGTTAACTTGGGATATGAGCCATGTTCCCAGTTATCTTGACCAGTAGCCCTATAGTCCCTTGCTAAAAACCCTGTGGATTTTGTCGTATGCACGGGTCCCCCCACCACGTGATGAAAAGACCACCGATCTGATCCCGGCCTAGAGCCTCTAGCACCATTATGAGTTGACTTTTGAGTTTTTCTTTATCAAACAGATGTGGTGTTTTCTTGTTTGCTGGTTCATTGCATGAAAAGGTTGGGCGCTTTATTATCAGTTTAGTTTGGAATATCATGCCATGAGAAACATACATGCCTTTATTTTATCACATGCGAGTTTTATTATCATGTCATCTCTTGAGCTTGCTACTACCATGAAGTTTAATATTGTGATTAGATTGCATAGTCCCTAAGTTGTTACATGTATGGCAATGGACTATCCTAAGGTTAATTCATGACATGACAGATTACTATTACATGTATGGCAGTAGACTTTCTTGACTACGCAGTTTAACTAATATTAAACTTGAGACACATCACAGCCCTAAAATTAATAAATGGTTATTTCTATTTGACTCACCGGGTTTTGGGAAACTTATGATCGTGGAAGTGCGGCAGCAACTGACCTGTTCTATAGCTCCCGTGGTTAAGGGGAGTCCATCTTTCAATGGGTCCTTGAGTCCGGGGGCAGACAAAGACGGCCATCATGATGGGTCCTGGAGCCCCCGTCACAGTGTTACAACTCTTACAGTACGGTACTTTCTTCTTCTGGACTCGGCCCGGGTCGCAGCATCGCAGTCCAGAAAGCTCCCAGTTGCACATCGTGCTCTCCTTTATAAGTCACGACCTAGGATTGGTTTGCTTAGCAGTTTACCACTTACAGTAGTTGAGACATTACATGCTTTTCACATGCTTCATTTCAGTATTATGTCATTGTAACTGTTACTCATGTTTTCTTTATGCACTACTACTATCATGTTGCTGTTTGGCTAGATATTGTCTTCTACTCTGAGTTGTGGTACAATTTCTGTTATCCACTTAAGTGACGTACAAGATTACCCTGAGGCGTTGGAGTCGGAGTTTCCAATTCAGGACGCCAGGCATTGAGTTCTGTCTGTTTGTGAGTGTCCTCGTGACTCCCCATTTTGTACTTTCGGTTTAGGCTTGGAGTGTGCTGTGAGTTGTACTTGTGCCCCCGGTATTTAAATTCAGTTATCATATGTGGAGTTTTAAATGAGTATCTCTTTATCTTTCTGTCTGTTCTCCTTGTTTTCAGTGGCACATGCGGGACCTGCACTACACTTGCACAATAGTGATAGCACCCGAGGAGCGGGGCGTTACACATAGTTTCCTTGTTGTCATAATATGCATTTATTTGATATTGTACTTAATAATGTGATATGAACCAAAAGCAGATCTGGAATTTATTAGAATAAATTGAAAATAAAGATAGATTGATTACAGTTAAAGGGGGTAATCGCCCTTCCAAGACGTCGATTTAAAGGGGACGTCCGCACCCTCCGTAGATCGAGAAACCTTCTCCTCTCGAATATCAACACTCACAATTTTCGCATGCTTAGGGCCGTCTATCCTTCCCTCTTATTTATAATAATCCTAACTAAAAGTCTAATTACCACAATACCCTTACAATAATAAAATAACACAAAACAAATAAAAATAGCCCTAAGTGTGCCAGATCTAACATTACTCCGTCCCAAAAATCCACAGTGTCCTCACGGTGGTGCATAAAGTCAGTGGGCCATCCGTTCCAAGTAAATTGCAAGCTTTCCTGGGTCAAAAGGATGTGATTGTTGTCCACCGCGTCCAACGATGTCTTGAAAATTACCGTCGGGCCAAGGCGGGGCCCGAAGGGCATCATCGGGCTCCCACAAATAATTTGGAGGGTCGTCTTCGTCATCATCGCACTATTGAAAGGGCCGTCTCTCGCTGAAAGGGCATCAAATCCTCGATGTCCGACGTCTCGGAGGGCCTGTCATCACTATTGAAAGGCCGGCCACCCCCATAAGATATCCTGGAGGGGCTGGCGCCCTGCAGTTGGGGGCGGCAGCCCCCTGGGGGCCGTCCAAAAGGGGCCAGTGCCCCTGTTTCGTCCCTCTAGGGTTTTGGTGTTCATTGATTTCCGTCATCGGCTCCTCAATGTAGTCGGCGGCATCGGAAAGTGGCCCTTCGTTATCTGGATGCAAATCTGCGTCAAAGCCGTCGCATTTTCCTCTTTCGCGTCCAAAGTTGACGACTTTAGCCCAAAATTAGGGCTTTTGCTCAGATCTAAATTTTCTGCCGCCTCCAGATCTAAAATTTCTACCGCATTCAGATCTAAAATTTTCAGGGCCTTTGAATCGATCCTCTTGGAAAGCGTCGCGAACTCCTTCAGATCTCGCCGTTGTTCTTGATATGATTGCTGCAACTGTAGGCATAATTGCATGACGACCTCCAACCTTTCCTGCACGGATCTCCTGCACTCCGCCATGGATCGTTGCTCTGATACCAAAATGATTGGAACCAAAAGCAAATCTGAAACTTATAATAATAAACTGAAAATAAAGATAGCTTGATTACACTTAAAGGTAATCGCCCTCCCAATAGGCCGATTTATAGGGGAAGTCCACACCCTCCCTAGATCGAGAAACTTTCTCCTCTCAAATATCAAAACACTCACAATTTTCGCATGCTAGGGCCGGGTATCCTCCCCTCTTATTTATAATAATAAAATAACACAAAACACAATAAAAATAGGCCCTAAGTGGGCCGGATCTAACATAATGTTCATTATACATGTTCACCATTATACATAGTTACTACTCACATCTATTATACATGATATTTATTCATTAGATCAGACTATATGTACTCTATGTCAACTGATATTGTACAAGTGATTGATCTCGACTACTGGTCCTAATTGCATGCTCATGTACTTGTACTTGTTATTGTTCTCGATTAGTGTGCATGTTACCTCGCCTGATATTACATATACTATAGAATACATAGGAATGTGAAACCCGCAATCTCAAAGAGTACGGGAGCGACCAGGAACATTATTGTATCCGTATTTTTTTCCTACAAAAATGGAAGGGTTGTTATATTTAGCATCCAATATGACACCATGATATTTTGGTAAATATAACCGGCATATCACCAACATCTGCCATCCGATATTAAATTTTTAAGGCTGATACGAATCCGAAATCCGATATTTAGAACACTAATATGAACAGAATAACTATGCAATGCATTTGTTTTATTGTGCCCATTGTAAATAGTCCATTGTGCCCATAATGAAACCATGAATTTAATATCAAAGACGGGGATGTTTGGAAAGTTTGATGAGTTTTCATCAAGAATTTCATTTCCTTTTTTCCATAATTTAGTTTGTGCATTGTGAAGTTCACACTTCATTGGGCATTGCGTAGTAATTCGTGTGATATGGGTTTCTGTTTATCATGTTTTGCAGTTTTACATAAAGCTTCAAAGCAATAAGGACTAAATTCATCCAGTTCTTAACCAACGGTATGATGGTAATTGCTATAGGCTTTTCCATGTTTGTTAAATTTGTAATTGCCCAAGGTTCCATATAATGTCAATCACAATGGTTGCTTTATATATTAGGGAAAGCCCCATCTACCAAAGTATCATATTTCTCCTTTTTTAATATAGGAAAAGATACATCTCTTGAAATTCCTTCCGAGTGTGTGTGCTTGGGTAGAAAAGAAGATTCACAAATCAAACTATTTCATCGAGAATATATAAAGAGTTAAAAGTGCCAGGGTTAGAATCTTACGTCAAATATATTCTCATACTCCTCCAAGAGAGTCGCAATAATGGCCTGAGCATTACTAGCAGCATTTGCAGCAGCCAGGAGCTGAGCAGAGCTATCATCGTTCATGTCAAAGTCATCCTCCAGCTCACATTCACCGGCCAACAGTGGTCGCAGCAACAAAGGTGCCATACAAGCAGCAACTGCTGATGCAGTCATCCGATTTTCAGTATTATGAGCGGCAACTGTGTGCATCATTTTCAATATCCTGAAGTTGTGATATGAAATGCCAGTCTCTAAATCAGACTATGTGGTAATTAAATGAAGCAACCATATTAATCGAAACAAAAAAGGAAAATTCATGAAATTACTAACAAAAAGGAGTTGATAAAAGTGATGTATAACAAGGGAATTTTAACCATTCAAACATCTTGTCCAGATAAAAAAGGTAAATTCCCACATCGATCATTAGTTTATGCTTATAATAACCATTATATCAAGAGATTCACAAGGCAGAAAGAAATGGACTATTTCCACTAAAATAATAAATCAAAATGTTTCAGACAAGATAAACAACAAGAACAAACATAGAAGAGGATAATATCTTTAAGAAACTAACCCATTTTGGTGAGATATATAATGATGTAATGGCACAACTCATTATGAACCTCTTAGCATTGTAAATTTAATAGTTGTTTAGATTATCGGTGTATTACTTAAATAAATAGTCACCCACAAAGGAGAAATATCTGCTAATCATAATTCAGACTGTGTTCTAGTATTTGCAGAATCACACCTTAAGAAAGAACACACAAACTCAGTATAACATTACTTGTACTCCTTAAGTGTTGGGCATGTCCAGTATTAAAAATAAAATAAAAAAAAAACCTAAAACGGATCGCATTAAGTTCCAATGTTCCATGGTCCAAAACTTGTTGCAGCAACCGAGAGTTTGATTTCAAGTCCTATTCCGTATAAGTAACTTACTAATGAAATTAAATGAAAATCTAAGCTGTCAATGAGTGATATCAAGATCCCGCCCAATCAATGAAATGCTTACAATCAAAAAAGAAAAAAAATGTCGACTACAGAATCAAGTGGCATATAAACTGCAGATCTATGGCCTACAAGGCTCCACTACCCACTAAAACTTAGGGATGCAAGTGTCCTAACATAATTATATATGAAAGACTGAATGGATTCTCAACTGAGATGCTGCAAAACATCATGGATTTGCACAAGGTGCTATTTCAAAAGCTCATTTTATAAGGTGACAATCTATCATCGTCATATAAACCTTTGCTGCAACCAATTCTCAATGATATGTAGCTGTACCCTATACTATGAAGGATTAGCATACACATCGCTTTTTTTAGGAAATTCATCTCTAGTGTTGTTATATTTCCCTACAAGAACTTAGGCCTTGGATTATTTTGCAGACATATCCTGACATCAGCCAGCAGTTAATGAAACCCGAATCAAGAACAAGTTCAACAAATTATAACATATTAAATTTAGGTTCTGACATATTCCCGGTATGTGAAATGCAAGGCGAACTACATAATTGTTTAAAAACATAATGGTACATATGATTTGTTAAATATTTTTCTCAAATCATAATTTATAAACAAGATTACAGTATCAGCATTATGACATCAGATAAAGCCTACAAAACTTAGAATTCCATTGTGCATTTCCAAACAGTAAACGCCAAGTTCATGCATGGAGTCTAGGCACATAAAAACCAGATGCAGATGGTCATCCAGTAACCAACTTTTACGGTCAAGTAATTCATTTCCAAGGTAAGGTGCCTCTAATTTTAGTCTACTCTTTAACTTTATATAGACACTATTAGATTTTGGTATACTTTTTGATGGGAATACATCAATTGACATGCCATCATTATCGTAATTATTAACCTTATGCCAACAATTATAACTGTAACTGCTATGCTGTTTCTTCTGTGCCAAGCTGTTCTTTAATGTGCGAAAAATCCAATAACAAGCTTATCAATCTGTATGGCTTAATGGGACATAGTGAGGATGAGGATCATCTGAAATTCGGGTTGACATTTACCATATATCAATTTAGTTTTAGGAATCTTTCTTTATGTGACTCCTTATCTAGTATTGATTTAGTAACCCTTCTTCATTTTATGTCTACTGTACAATATTAATTGATGCTATGTTGTCATGTGTTAACATGCTTGATTATTAGGGCTAATATGCAGCAGTTAGCTGGCATATCACGGAAGGAATAAATTAGCATGTTCCGTCTTATATCCATAAACCAGAGGGTTGACATGGCTTCACTCGGCTTCCCTAGTACGATTGATGACATAACATGGCTCATAGATTTTATAATCGTGATGTCTTGTAAAAGTAATTATGTAGTGGCATACATTGGAAAAGAAACGAGAATATAAAATAATGACTTATAATGTGTTTCGACGGCTAATGAGGACTGCTAGGTATACTGATGAGATGACTTATTATTGGTATAATTAAAAACTATAGTTTTCTCCGAAGTAGTGGATATAATGATGAGTGGAATTGACATTGGTGAACTTCATAATATTTCTCAAGTTTACAGCAGTGCACGACAGATGCAAAAGTTTTCTTACCCATAAACTGACCTTTTAGTCTTTAAAGGTTACCGATATCTTGCCTGTGGGGTGGGAATGGTTAATCTGCCTTTAGGTTAATGTCAAGTTGGCGAGTAGCCTTATATTTTGATCAATCTGAAGCCAGGCTTGTCTGTTATTTTGATAAGAAAAGACTAGGGTGATGAAAGCCCACAACGAATGATGAAAGAGATGCTTTATTTCTCATGTGGAGGACACATTCCAAGCCCTGAGCCAGCTTACAAGAAGTTGTACGGGAAAGAGGACATTTTATGTATCTAAGTGGGTAGCAACACCAAATAAACTATTTAGTTATGCTTGTATTAGATTTTCTGTAAAAATACAATTTATTGTATATGCATGTTCCAATTCTTCTTGGTTTTGTGTGTCTAAATTGCATGACACATAAGGTGTGCTATCCATTATCCTGCACTGGTCAATTTCATTCAAGGTTCCTTGTAGCCCCACCTTTTATTCATATAGGTAACTTATTCCGCCGGGAAATTTGCACCTACTAGGGTCTGTCAGCCGGCAATATTATTTGATCAGTCTCTTGCACATAGCTTTCCCACCCATCAACTTCTCACAAACATAAAGAGTTGTTGTCAGATTGACGATCTAGTTGTAGAATTCTTTACATCGTTTGATGAAATATTGATGATGATTCAACCAATTTAAAATTCTGACAGAGTCTCTTTGATTTTATCTTAGATGTTATTGATGCGACTAGGGCTTTTTGTGGGGATTAAAGGTGGGATTTTTATGGCTTGTGGACTACTAATCTAGGGTTTTATCGCGAAGAACAGATCTGAAATGCTATTTTAATTGCGAATGAAATAGGTCTAGGGCTAAAATTAATTAACTAGCAACTAGGGATTAAACTAGGGCACTAGGAATAGAAAATACATTGATCAATTCTTCGATAAACCACACCCTAGGGCCGGCCGGCCCCTTTATTGGGGGAGGGGTTAATAATTGTCTAATTACCCCTTTGCCCTCCCCCACTTGTGAGTAATCACAAGTTTGGGACCGGGTCCAAGTTGGACCCAAGTCGTCGCCTCCGATGGTAGACCCGCATCCCTTGAACCGGACTCCCCTCTTGGCTAGCCGCCGCTGCCCCCTGAGCCGCATCATTACTCCCCCCCAAAAAGTGCCACCTTGTCCTCAAGGTGGAAATCTGGAAACTGGTCGCGGATCACTGAAGCCGCCTCCCAAGTAGCATCGTAATCGGGTAGGCCCCGCCAACGAATCCTCACCTCCTGGACCCCGCCTGCGGTCTGCCGAATCCCTGTCAACTCCTGAGGCTCCAGGAGCACCTCCATGTCATCTGTCAAAGTGGGCGGGAGAGTGGGTGACAGAGTATGATTACCGATGGCCCGTCGCAACTGTGAAATGTGGAACACCGGGTGAATGGTCGAGGTGGTGGGTAACTGCAGTCTATAGGCCACCTTCCCGATCTGAGCGGTCACCTCGAAATGGCCATAGTAACGGGCCGCTAGCTTCTCATTGCTCCGATGAGCCAAGGTCCTCTGCCGGTAAGGTCGAAGCTTCAGGTACACGCGGTCCCCCACCTCAAACTGCTCATCTCGCCGGTGTGCATCTGCCTTGGTCTTCATGATCTGCTGGGCCCTCAACAAATGTTTCTTCAACTCCTCCAAGTACCTATCCCGCTCAGTCAAGTGCTCCTCTACCTGGGACACCGGCGTAGCACCTCTGCTGTAATGTATCAACTGTGGGGGGTCACGGCCATAGAGGATCCGGAATGGAGTACTCTGCGCTGCTGAATGGTACGAGGTGTTGTACCAGTATTCGGCCCATGCCAACCACCGGGCCCACTGTCTCGGCGATTCTGACGCGAAGCACCTCAGGTATGTCTCCACACTCCTATTCACCACCTCCGTCTGTCCATCTGTCTGCGGGTGATAGGCCGTGCTCCTCCGTAGCTGGGTCCCCTGCACCTTAAATAACTCCTTCCAAAAGCTGCTGATGAAAACCTTGTCCCGATCTGATACTATGGAGCCCGGAAACCCGTGCAGGCGAACCACCTCCCTCATAAATGCTGCTGCCACCATAACTGCAGTGTATGGGTGTCTGAGAGGTATAAAGTGGGCGTACTTGCTGAGCCGATCGACCACCACCAATATGGAACTATACCCCTCTGATCGCGGCAACCCCTCAATGAAATCCATACTAATATCCTCCCATACGCGCTCTGGCAAAGCTAATGGCTGTAAAAGTCCCGCTGGCGCCATTGCCAAATATTTGTGACGCTGGCACACGTCACATTCTGCTATCCGCTGGGCAATGTCCTTCTTCATCCCAGGCCAATATAACTCCCTCGCCATCCGTCGGTAAGTCTGCTGTACCCCGGAGTGCCCCCCAATGGTGCTGCCGTGGAACTCCTGAAATATCATGGGGATGTGGGCGGACCCCCTGGGAATCACCAGCCGGCCCTGGTATAGCAACCTCTGTCCCTCCATGTTGTATCCCTGAAAGTCTGAGGACCCCTGCTGCAGTGCCTCACGGATCCTCGTCAAATCTGCATCAGCATCTATCTCTCTACTCAAGGGCTCCCAATCCAAGAGGACGGGTGCGGATATGGCCGCGACCTCCGCAATCTCCTCGCGACGTGACAGGGCGTCAGCCGCCTTGTTCTCCAGGCCTGGGCGGTACTGTATCTCGAATGTAAAGTGCACCAGCTTGGAGAGCCATCTCTGATGTTCCTCGGTGACCATACGCTGCTCCAATAAGTACTTCAGACTTCGCTGGTCGGTCCGCACTACGAACTTCCTACCCAACAGGTAGGGCCGCCACTTCTGAATAGCAAGTACAATCGCCATCAGCTCCCTCTCATAAACTGACTTCAGCCTCGCCCGTGCTGACAGGGTCTGGCTAAAGAAGGCAATGGGCCTCTGGTCCTGCATCAAAACTGCCCCTAGGCCATACCCTGATGCGTCGGTGTCTATCACAAAAGGTATGCTGAAATCTGGGAGCCCCAAAACTGGCACCGACGTCATCGCCTGCTTCAGGGCCTCAAATGCCCTGGTAGCCTCCTCGCTCCAGTGGAAGTTGTCTTTCTTCAGTTGCTCGGTGAGAGGCCAAGCAATCGTGCTATATCCCTGGACAAACTTCCTGTAATACCCTGTCAACCCCAAAAAACCCCGCAGTCCCCGTAAGGTAGAGGGTACAGGCCAATCCAACATGGCAGCAATCTTGGTCCTGTCGGCTGCCACTCCCTCTGCTGATACCACGTGACCCAAGTACTCCACCTGTGGCTGGCCGAACAGACACTTCTTCTTATTTGCACAGAGCTGCTGCTCCTGTAGCTCATGCAATACTGCTCTCAGATGTCCCACGTGCTCCTCCATACTGCGGCTGTACACCAATATGTCATCAAAGAAGACCAACACGAACCTCCTCAGAAAAGGTCGGAAGACCTTGTTCATCAACGCCTGGAATGTGGCCGGTCCATTCGTCAAGCCGAATGGCATGACTAGGAACTCATAATGCCCCTCGTGAGTCCTAAATGGGGTCTTTGGCACGTCGGCCGCCCTCATCCGTATCTAGTGGTAACCCGACTTCAGATCAATTTTGGAAAAATAAGCTGCCCCGTGGAGTTCATCCAACAGCTCATCTATCACAGGGATGGGGAATTTATCTGCCACTGTTTCCTTATTGAGGGCCCTGTAATCCACGCAGAATCTCCAGCTGACATCCTTCTTCTTCACCAACAGTACTGGGCTAGAAAAAGGGCTAGTGCTCGGTTGGATCACCCCTGCCTGCAGCATCTCCTCCACCAACCGCTCTATCTCATCCTTCTGTACCTGAGGGTACCTGTAAGGCCGTACACTAATGGGAGACACGCCCTCTCTAAGAACAATGGCGTGCTCATGATCCCTGTGGGGTGGCAGCCCCTGCGGTGTCTGGAAGACCTCCTCAAACTGTGCCAACAGCTCCTCGACCTCCGGGGCTACTGTCTGTGGGATGTCCTCACTCTGTACCGACGCAGTCACTGCCTGTAGCTCCACCAAGTATCCCCCTCCTGCGGTGTGGATAGCCCTGGACATGGCCTTGTAGGACACCAGGGAACGACAGAGGCTGGGGTCCCCCTGTAACACTACTGTCCTCCCCTCGTGCTGATACTCCATCCTCAGCAGCTTCCAGTTGGTCCTAGTCTCCCCGAGGGTCTGTAACCACTTCATCCCCAGGATGACGTCTGTACTCCCCAGCTCCAAGGGCAGGAAATCGGCGACGATCTGCTCTCCCTGAACCGCCACAACCACCCCGCGACAGACACCAGTGCTATGTGTCACCTGTCCCGTGCCGAGCATCACTCCATACCTCCCAGTACCGCTCATCTGCAAACCCTGTGCCTCCGCCAGTCTGCTGGAAATGAAATTGTGGGTGGCCCCACTGTCGATCAAAACTATCACCTCCTGGCTACCCACCTGTCCCACCAATTTCATGGTGTGGTTCGGTGTGAACCCCACCACGGAATTGAGGGACACCTCTGCAAGGTCTAAGTGCTGATGCTCCAGCTCCTCCTCCTCTCCTGCCTCTAGGGTGATGACCTCGTCCTCTCCCTCCTCATCGCCAGCTATCAGTATCTGGAGAGTCCGAGCGGCGCATCGGTGTCCGGGGGTGAACTTCTCATCACATCTGAAGCACAGCCCCTTCAACCGCTTCTCCCGTATCTCAGCATCTGTCATCCTACGCACCTGCCCCCCACCACGGGGCTCCTGCCTCCTGTCAGTACCGCTCCCCGCTGCGGCCGTCACCCCCTGCCCTGGGGTGGTCCCTGTAGTAGGTGATGTCCTCTGGCCTGCAGTCGCCGCCTGACTCCGGAATGTGGCACCTCCCCACGTCCCCCGGGACCTCCGCTCTGTCTCCTGGTGATCCTCCACTTTCCTGGCCAGTGTCATCATCCCCCGCAACCCAACAGGCTCGAACTGTCTCAGCCCCGACCGCACCGTGGGCTTCAGCCCCTTCATGAAACAACCCTCCAAGGACTCCTCAGAGACTCCCCGAACTCGGTGGCAGAGCGACTCGAACTTCTTGATGTAATCACCCACGCTCCCCTCCTGCCTCAGCGAGTACAGCCTCTCGAACACGCCGCCAGCTGGACCTCCGCCAAATCGCTCCGTCAAGAGCGTCGTAAACTCAGCCCAGGTCTGAAAAGGCTGCTGCTGATCGGTCCAACGGAACCAACCCAAAGCCTCTCCCTCCAGACAGACCCCTATGGCCCGCAGCCAATCCTCCCCTGGTACAGCGGACACCTCCAAATACCTCTCCACCCGGTACAGCCAGTCGTCTGGGTCGCCTCCCTCAAACACAGGCACCTCCAGCTTCCTCAGACGCCTCTCGCCAGCAAATCCCCCTCTCTCCTGCGGCTGGAAACCTCCCCTGGGCTGATGTCCCTGTCGCCTGTCTGGAATGTAAGCCTCAGCCCGCTCACGGTAACCTCCCCCTGCTCCATGTCCCTGCCAGTCTCCTGGAGGGTACCCAAACTCCGTCTGGTGGCCTCCTGGGGGGTCCTGGTGCGCTCTCCAGTCTCCTGTAACTCCCCCAAAGGGTGGGGGCTGAATAAGTGGCCCCCCTGTGGTCTGCTGGTGGCTTCCGTTCTGCTGAAATCCTCCGCCAGGCCCTCCAAAGGGCTGAAATCCCCCAAACTGAGCTCCACGGACCTCGGGCGGGCCTCCCGGAGGCCGAAAAATCGTCGTAATGGGCTGTCGGGCATCCTGGGGGGTCGGTGGGCCCCCCCAGTGGTCAGGTGGGCCTCGGGTCCCCCCTGGGTTCGGCCGAGGCCCCCCAGGCCGCCGCCTGGGCCGGCCGGCCCTGGAATTGGGCCGGCGGGCCCCAGGCGGCGGCAGAGTGGCCTGCCGAGGCCGCCGGGGGGGGCGGCAGGTTCGCCCGCCCCTCCCAAGCCCCCGGCGGCCCTCCGCCGCCCCCATTGGGGTTCGCCGACCCCCCAGGGTTGTTTTGGGGGGCCGGCGGCCACGCGGGGGTGGCCGGGGGTTGTCGATGAGTCGGAAAAACCCCCCCGGTCATTTGTTCGTCACGGCGCGGCGGTGCGTGGTCTTGATGGGGGTCCCCCACGTGTTGTCTTCTTGGTCAAAGCCGCCATCTTCGTCAAATCCCGGATGTTCTTCAAAAAAAATTGCCTTTTTACCTTTGTCCTTCGCCAAAGGTGGCTCCTTTTTGCTTGGATCCACCTTTGGGATGAGATGAGCGGTCAACGCCGCGATGGCTTCCGTCAATTCCGAGAATTTTCCCTCCGTCATCTCCTTCATCTCCTTCATCTTGGCCTCCGTCTTCTCTTGATTTTCTCTCATCTCCTTCCGGATCTCCGCGGCCATCTCCGCATCTTCTTTCCTTAGATCGATGAAACCCTTACTGATTTGGGCTTCAATCCTCTCGACTTTCCCTTCCAAGACTTCAATTCGCTCCGTTGCTCGCGTGTTCGCCATGGATCAACCGCTCTGATACCAATTTGATAAGAGGCCCGTACCATATAAGGCCTCCAACTAGCCCATTTGCTAGAGATCCACCCATACTAGACCTCTAACAATAGCCTTGCTAAGGTGCCAGCCCATACTAGGCCCATAACACTGGGCTCACACCCCATTTGTTAAGTATTATTGAGCATCCAACCTAAAACCAATTGGTATTAGGTGGAGAGGCCCTCTAATACTTAAACTATTTCTTTTTCTTTTGCACTTCCGATGTGGGACTATTTTTGGGATCCTAACATACCACCACGCTTCCGACAACGCCGTCCACGGCGGCCCACTCTGGGGTGCCCACTCTAAGTGGCCCACTCTGGGCTCACCCAGGTCGCCCCCTCTTAGGTCGCTCCTTCCCCAGGTCGCCCCTTCCGCAACGTGGGTCGTAGCATGGGGCTAGCTCTGATACCAATTTGATGCGACTAGGGCTTTTTGTGGGGATTAAAGGTGGGATTTTTATGGCTTGTGGACTACTAATCTAGGGTTTTATCGCGAAGAACAGATCTGAAATGCTATTTTAATTGCGAATGAAATAGGTCTAGGGCTAAAATTAATTAACTAGCAACTAGGGATTAAACTAGGGCACTAGGAATAGAAAATACCTTGATCAATTCTTCGATAAACCACACCCTAGGGCCGGCCGGCCCCTTTATTGGGGGAGGGGTTAATAATTGTCTAATTACCCCTTTGCCCTCCCCCACTTGTGAGTAATCACAAGTTTGGGACCGGGTCCAAGTTGGACCCAAGTCGTCGCCTCCGATGGTAGACCCGCATCCCTTGAACCGGACTCCCCTCTTGGCTAGCCGCCGCTGCCCCCTGAGCCGCATCAGTTATATTTGAGATATATGTAGAGTTTGAGTTACTTGAGTCTTCTAGTTATTTTGAGTCTATTGGTTATTTTATTTGGAAAAGAGTTTGAGTCTCCTTTAGAGTTTTATTTATTTATTTTGGGGTCTTTTGGTTATTTTAGAGTTTCAATCCCTAAATTGGATGTGATTTTTCAAAAATAAATTGTAAGCATACAAAAGGCCACAAGCTTATTTATTTTTAAAATAAATTTTTCTGTTTCCTCAAAAAAATTAAATCTTTTGCATTTAAGTGCGAGAGTGAGCTCAGTTGCATGCACAAAATGTCCGAAAAATCTTCACGTGTGAGGTGTGCGTGTTGGTGATTGTTAGATTCTCAAGATGCGAGGCCCTAAAAGTTATCAAATCCCTAATTTTCTTCTTTCCAAAATCCTCGTCACAATTTTTCGCTTTCTTCATGTGTCAAACTTGGTATTAGAGTCAAAATCTAGCTTTACCCTCTTTTTTAATAATTTTTTTCTTTTCTTCCAATTAGAATTTAGATAAAAAGAAAAAAAATCAAAAAAAGAAGTGATAAAAACAGGTTAAAAAAGAGCAAAAAATCTTATAAAAATTTTCTGAAACAAAAAAGAGAATCAAAAAAGAAAACCCTAAAACTACTATTCTCCGACGCCGTCACCCCTTCTTTTCAAACCTTAACCATAACCTACTTATTGTTGCATCCATCGACGCCATTGCCCCCTCGAACCATTATGCCTCTGCCTCGCTCGCAGGCAGTGATGTGCCAGCATCCTAATCCAGATACTGAAACCATCGCCACTGCCATCGCCATCAAGCATCACCTTTGTTGACGTCGCCATCGTCATTGATGACGGTAGTAGCCCTTGACGACCCTAATCGAAGACTTGTCGCATTAAGGTGAACACAAAGTGTTTCGAAATGTGGACGATTGCTGTCGAAATCAGCTGGAATACTCGCTGGCATTGACTACTACTGTAAAAGCTCTGAAAAGCCATTTTTTGTCGAACTGTGCCGACGAGTTGAGCTGATTGTAGCCATTAACACTATTCATCAGCTCAGCCAAGCTGACCGAGTTAGAGCCAGGCCGAGCTGAGCCGACGGAACTGAACCGAGTCAATTGAGCCATTATCAGTCACTGAGCCAAGTCATTGACCAACCGAGTTGAGTGGATGCTATATCACCACTTACGTTTTCCTTGGATTTTCTAATTTTTCAATATTTTAGCTGTCTTGTCAATGTATTTTGGTGATTTCTTAGCTGTTTTCAAACTTTTTGCATGAATTTTTTAGCTTTGATCATCTGGATTAAATCTTTATAAGTTTTAAAGCTTTATGTGATGTTACAAAGCTGATTTTCACGTTAGTAAACTCTAATCTGATAAAATCCAATTTTGATTAGATTATTGATATCACTAATAATTCCATAATTTTCTAGTCTTGATTAATGTGTTCTATTAACATATTTAGACTGCATTTGCTATATAGTTTTGGACTTTAAGATTTTATTTTATTTATTTACATACTTAATGCATGCATTTGGTGTTTAGGATCTTGCATCTGCATTTGTGTGACTGATTGACATTGCATGTTATTACATAATGGTAAAATCTTAGGATCAGATAGGGATGATAGATAATGACATTTAAAGATTAAATAGTCAACTTTAAAAGATATATATAGAACTAAAAGCTGACACAAGGCGAATTTGGGTTCACCTAGAAGTCCTAGATAACAAGTTCACTAAAGAACAACATTCTGAGGACGAAGCACACAATGCATTTGATGGCGAGCCTGAAGCACACAATGCATTTGATGGCGAGCCTTTGATGGTTAGAAATGGTAACAATCGAAACGATGGGGGGCTAGATGTAAGTTTTAGGGATTACTTTAGGCAGATAACATTACACGTTGGATTAGGATGGATGTTTCTAACTTTGATGGAATATATAATTTTTAGATTTTCTTAGATTGTCTAGCAAAGATGGAACATTGTTCAAATAGTACTAGTTATTAAGTGAGCAAAAAACTCAATTTGCTAAGTTTAACCTGGTAGGTTTTGTTACAATTTTTGAACATCCTAAAAGAGATAACAAGAGATAGAGTGCTGAAAGTTGCACATCATAATTTTATAATTTCATCGCAACTCTGAATTAACTGCATCAATCTTTTGTTATTTATTAATTCACCACTATTTGTTTCATTTTTATCCTTTATAACTTTTATTTCTATTAATTTCACTGCAAAACAGCCCTGGAGATCTTCACTGTCGACGCCTTCGAGTGCTCCCTCAAGGAAGCCCTCTCAACTCACCTTCGATCCCTCCCCAACGTCGAGGTTTTCGACCTCGGCGTCGACAAGTACGATTATATTGCCGAAAAGAGCCTTTTGGAAGCACTGTAGACCTGAGAATAACGATCTAGATCAATAAGTACCTCCCCTTTGCAGGTGAGGGTCTTGAGGTGAGCTGGGTCGATTTCGAGAGCCTGGTTGCAGACTCCGAGATTGGACAACACAGTTAAATCCACGGGGAAATCCACATGGATAACACATAGCATCTAGAGAGGAATGAAATCCACATGGAAGTATATAGAGAAACGAGATAACAAAAGAAACAACAGCTTCTCAGTGGAATCCACAGGGAAGTATCTAGAGAGAGCCGAAGCTGGTGGAAGACTCGATTTCTTTTGACCTAGGGTTAACTTTTTTTTGCTTCGTGATTAATTTCTCGAAGCTCACTGGTGTTCTTTGTTATCATGTTTCTTTCATCGTTGCCGTCTTCTTTCATCGAAGCTCTGTTATAATCAAGGTTTGAGGTTTCGACCGATACCCTTGGGTATCGGCCGTATCGTATCGGTATCGATGGGTAACGAGACCGAAACTAGGTGTCAGTTTCGGTATCGGCCGATACTGAACGGTATTGTTCAGTTTCGGCCGATACCGGCCGATACCAGCCGATACTGACTGATACCGATCAGTATCGGTCGAAGACGGAGAAAAAAGAATGTGTAATTAAATAAAAATTCTCAAAAAACCCCAAAAATGAGATATTAACACGCTATTCACACCCTACATTTGTCTAAACATATTACGCATTATTTACAAGTTTGACATATTGTAACTAACGAGAGAGTGTTTTTACCTAAATGGTTAACGTGAATAGCATATTTTTAACTAATAGTGTTCATAATTATTTTATAAGTTACAAATTATATTTATTAGTTTGTCATTATCTTATTAGTAACAAATTTTAACTAATATTGTTAGTTAGATATAACTTACAATTTTTGAAATTATCGATACAGACGAACCGAAACTCACTTCCGAAACCGTCGAAACGGACGATACCGATACCGAAACCTAAATTTTCGGGAGAGCGATACCGAGACCGAAACCAAGACCTCAAACCTTGGCATGGACAACAATGAAAAGGCATGCAGAATCAACCAATTGGTGCCAGACTGGGCTGTGAGACGCTAAACTTATATCAGCCTCCCAAATCAATGACTAAGTAATTATCTCATTGAGATACCCACCTCCACTTGACAACATATAATACTGGCAAGGCAGCACAGAAATCAACCATGGTGTGGTATCGTACTGGGCATGTGTCAAACACGCGTGTTGGGCACACGTATCAGCACAATATTTACTGTTTTGTGTGCAGTTTCTACAATTTGCCGTGGATCCATGTGTCATTTGTTCTTATCAGTGTATGGCCGCATCCATGTAACATAGCAGAGTGGCAATGTGTCTTTGACACGTGCCAAATCAGCATAATGATTGAAAATACTATGATTAAGACGTAGCAAGAGGGAAGTTGTAAACTTTATACAAGATCACTCCCGTTGGGTTAATTTTAGGTCCATAAATTAAAGCTTCAGTGTGCCGTATTTTGAGTAAAGCGCTCAGTTGAGTGTCCAATATCAACTTCTGGAGCAGGGAGTATTTGCATTAAAAGAATATGTGCATTAAAAAATATATGCCACATTCTAAGATGCATCATCATGTTCGGATCCAACGCAAATCTGAAATTAAAATGAAGAAAGATCCCAACTTTATTGATAAAAGAAGCCGAATAAAGATAATTGGATACAAAAAAGGTGTATCCTCCTTCCAAGACGCCGATAAGAGGATGTCCGCACTCTTTAATCTGGATCTACCTAAGGATGCTCAAGAGAAATATCAATCATCAAGCATGAATACAAAAGACGGCTAGCCCTAGTTTAAATAATAAAAATAAGAAAACCCTCCTTTTTGTGCGCAAAGTAATTTCTCCATGACTTGTTGTGCGCAAAGTAATTCCCTCCTCTCTTTAGCCGCGCACGGATCTAACATTACTCCGCCCCTGAAAATCCACCTTGTTCTCAAGGTGGTGCAAATTGTGTGTATGCCATCCATTCCACGTATTGCATGTCTCCTCCCACATCAAAAGATGAGATTGGTCTCAACCACCTTCATCAACGCCCAGACGCAAGCCACGGTCGTCACCAGTCAGATCTGAAGGTCCTCTATACCCAAAACTGAGATGTTGACGATCTGAAGGACTTTGAACTGAAAACCAAAGGCCTTGGGGACCACGTCGCCCTCCCGAAAGCTCGAATGTTCGCTGTTTTGTGCCCAGAAAGTCGAAAACTCGTTGTCCGCTACATCGGAGAGCCCGTCATCGATGTTGAAGGGGCTGCCGGGCTTTGCAGGGCCACGGTAGGATTCTGCAGGGGCTCCTGGGCCCCTGCCGGGGCCTACAGGGCCCCTACCGGACCCGGCAAGGGCTGCTGCGGCCCCGACAAAACGGCCCCTGCAGAAATTCTGCTGGGCTGGCTGCCCCTACAAAATTTCTGCAGGGGGCGTGTCTGCCTTCTTGAGACAGCGGCTAGGGTTTTCTCGCCTTGGGGGTTCGTCCTTATCTTCCGTCGCCGCATTCAGATCTGAATACTTACCGCCTTCAGATCCAGATCTGAAAGTTTCAAATCTGAATTTTTCAGGCTCTTTCTCGTTCAAAGATGTCGCCTTTGACGTCGATTTAGGGTTTCATTCACCTTGTGGAATAGCCGCCAAAAGGGAGAAGATCTTTGCAAATTGTTCGTCGTTCTTTACTTGACTTGCCTTCAATTGCTCGATGGATTCCACCACCAATTCCACCGATCTCTTTACCCCTTCAATTTCCCACATGAACTTTTCCTCCAATGCCTCGATTTTATCCTTCGATCTCGTCACGGCCGCCATGGATCGTCATGCTCTGATACCAAATTGTTAGGATCCAACGCAAATCTGAAATTAAAATGAAGAAAGATCCCAACTTTATAGATAAAAGAAGCCAAATAAAGATAATTGGATACAAGAAAGGTGTATCCTCCTTCCAAGACGCCGATAAGAGGACGTCCGTACTCTTTAATCTGGATCTACCTAAGGATGCTCAAGAGAAATATCAATCAAGCATGAATACAAAAGACGGCTAGCCCTAGTTTAAATAAGAAAAATAAAAAAACCCTCCTTGTTGTGCGCAAAGTAATTTCTCCATGACTTGCTGTGCGCAAAGTAATTCCCTCCCCTCTTTAGCCGCGCATGGATCTAACACATCGTCATCATCTAAACCTTATTTTACCAAAATGGAATCTGTCACTTCTCCACGTTGAGAGGGTCCATAAAATTTGACAAGTTCTTTTGATTAGTTGTGGACGAGATGGTCGTGTCACTAAATCTTGCAGCCCCGTTGGTAGGGCGGGATACAGTTTTTATGTTTCAGAACCCGCGGAGAAGAGACCCATACAAAATGGAAAAAGATCACGTTTTCTCTAGCAAATTAAGTTCATCAATGCAGGAATAGCATAAAGCAGAATCCAAATGAAAAGAAACGCATGTTCAAAGCATAAAGAAATGACTAGTTGTCTAGATGAAACATCAATTCCTTTTTCCACATGAAATACTCATTGGCATATTCTTTCACAAAGGCACTAACCGCTAAGCCCAGAGTTGGTAGTTGAGTTCTTCAAAAAAGTTCGATGGTTTAATACCCATTTCATGATGGATGAAACCAAATGCAGTACGATTTATGCATTTAAGCTGGTATAATTAATCAGGCAACCAAATCGATTAGGATGAAGAAAAATAAACTAGCAGATTGTAACAAAGTCGTGTTCTGCTTTGACCGCTTTCTCTGCATGCCCTATACTCATTTTCCTTGTGTATATTTTCCTCCTTTTCTTTGTTACCTATATCTTCACTATCACTCGCATAAACTTTAGATGAAGAAGCTCCTTTATTAAAATAATTGGTGTTCTCTTCCAAAGAAGCCAACCAAGATGCCTGAGAATCAAGTTTTAAGTTCTTGTACAGATGTAGAAATCGACACTCAACTTCTTTTGGAGCGCATGAGATTTTTAACTAGTACAATTTACACTAAATCCCGGCTCAATAAGTTGTAAGATTCCAATTTACTATAGTGAGTGATATATATATTGGCATTAACCTTTATGTCAAATGATTTGCAAGTTTTGTTATCCTGCATTACTGCAAAGTGAAAAGCCCATTTAGTTAGCTCCATTCATTGTATGCCAGGGGGTCAACGCAAGTTTTAGGACAGACGGCAGATTAGCAATGCGACATAATTAAGAAATGTTTTCTGATCAGGTTCAACACCAAAATATATTTATAAGACATTAAGTTCAATAGCAATCTTTAGTTGGTTAATGATTTTAAGTGATTACTAATCTATTAGACTATTAAGATGGTAAAAGAAAGTTTATTGCATCAAAGCTACCAATTTAACGTGCAACATTTGGTCTCACCCATAGGGTGCGTTCCGAAACCAGTGCAAGTAATGGTCATGGTAATGGAATTCCTAAGGTTTGATTGTGGATATACAAACTTTTCAATTTTTAAACCTAATGCATTTTTTATTAATTCCAAAGTCATGCCCAAAGTTAGAGTGGTCAACTATAGCCACAATGAAGAACCAAAGAACGAGGTTTCGGCTGAAACTACTTGATTTCGGCCATTTCGTTTCAGTTTCGAAGGGGGACGAGATGAAACTGTTGTTGCTGCTAAAACTCAGTTTCGTCCAGTTTCGCATGGTTTTGGTCAGTTTTCACCAAAACTAAGCAGTTTCGGTTTCGTTTGTTTTGTACCGTTTCGGTGAGTTTCGGTCAGTTTCAGCCGAAACAAAGTGGTTTTGACTGAAACATTGACTGAAACATCACTTTATAATAAAATTAGTGTGTATTTAAATATATGAACTTATTTGAAATATAGATATATATTTTTATTAAAATTATAAAATTATAAAACTCTAAAATTTTATTGAAATTTTAAAAGTTATATTATAAAATTCATTAAAATTCTAAAAAAAATATTACAAATGCAATGCTATAGAAATATATACATAAATATTCATATAAATCCAAAATCAAAACTCAAAACGAAAGGTATGAAACGGACGAAACTGTGCACAACCTAAAATTTTTCCAGCGACAAAAACCAAGTTCTCAAACCTTGTGATGAACATTTAGGTTTTAATTGAAGCTTACATTCTCCCCGGGATAGACAAAGCATAGGTACAATACATAGCCATATATAAAGAGCACATGGATCTGGCGTCTTACAATATAGGCAACCCAATTTTATGCTTCTCAGATTCTACAAAAGTTTCACATGTCAAACAGAAAAAAAAGAAAATACAAGAAAAGAGAAGAATACACTAACTCTCGAAGCAGAAATTGAGAATCTAATGTTTTGATGGCTCAAAGGATATTATTAGTTTCTTTTTGTCCAAATTGTGAGGAAAATCTCATGAAAGATGTCTACATATAAAATATGAGGCGCGGCAATGATAATAGATATTTATAATATTATTACAACAAAAACAAACCTTTCAGTTATAAAAACATGAGCAAAAAGAATATTTACACCAAATACACGTAAATAAATTGCCTGATTCGGGATATGAAAAAGAATGGATTACCGGAAGAAAATAAACTGATTAGGAAATATAGTAGAATTATTCGATAACCTTTGAAGTAAACGGCGATTTGGTTCTGGAAATGTCTCAGATATTGCCGAACGCATAGCATTCACACGAGCTTCTTTCTGTTCCAATCCTTTTATGTACAAAAAAGAGAAAATAAGTAACTCTATCTTCACACCTTTTCATTAAAGAAAGACAGTAAAACTATAAACTAAGCTGAATGATCAGAATCTCAAATTAGCTTCACTAAACTCCACTGACGTAATAATTAACAAGTCGCTGACACAGCTGTATTCAAATGAGAAAAGGTAATGTAGACAACACATGATTGATCATTTATCTTTTGATTCATAACACGATGATTTAGCACCAGAAAACACAATGAGGTACCAAAATCGTACACCTGATTTGAACTGTTCTCTAGAAGCGTGTTTCATTAAACAGCAAAATGCAGCAAAGCACTGCATAGAATATCCACATGTTCGCATTAAGTTAACAAGCCAGATGCTTAATAAAATACTAACAAAAAGCCAATGTGATGTAATATTACTACAGAAGGATACACAGTAAGATGCCTATTGAACTTTTTCATCAGCAATATAACAAAAAAGCATGTCTCACGTGGAGAGTATTTGACGCAGGACGAACCCGGGAAAATTGTGATGGGGATTTAGGGAATAAGAAAATTAAGGAAGGATTTAGGGAATAAGAAAATTAAGGAAAATTGTGATGGGGATTTAGAAAATAAGAAAATCAAGGTTTTGATAACTTTTCGGACCTCGCACACCGGAATCTATCACCGACTCGCACGTCTCGCACAAAAAATTTTCGGACCACTCGTCCAAACAACCAAGCCCGTGCCTATTGAACTTTTGCATCAGCAATATAACAAAAAGGCATGTCTCACGTTGAGATTATTTGACGCCGGACAAACACGGGAAAATTGTGATGGGGATTTAGGGAATAAGAAAATCAAGGTTTTGATAACTTTTCGGACCTCGCACACCGGAATCTATCAATCACCAACTCACACGTCTCGCACACAAAAAAATTTCGGACCTCTCGTCCAGACAACCAAGCCCACTCTCGCATTCCAATGTAAAATATTTAATTTTTCTAGGAAAACTAGAGGTTTACATCAAAATTTCTATTCAATTCTTTATTTAAAAAATAAATAAGTTTGTGACCTTTATATAGTCTTACAACTTGGTTTTCAGAAATCACATCCAATATGGGACAAAATCCTAAAATAATTAATAACTCATAATAAATAAAAGATTCAAAGGAACTCAAACTCTATACCAAATAAAAATAATCAAAAGACTCAACGTAACTAGAAAACTTAAAAAAACTCAAACTATATCTTAAATATAAAATCTAATATAAAATCAAAAAAGATTCTGATTGGAATTTAAGTTGGTTGATTCTAATCATTCTTTCGGCAAGAAAACTTCATCACCTGATAAATGACGATAGGAATATCATAATCGGACAGAATTCACGATCAACTCCATTTTAACGCAGGTGAAGGGTAAATAATGAAGGCGTCTAATGATTCTATATACTCAACCTCTCGTGAAATGCTCAACTCAGTCACAACAAGATCATCACTCAGTAGATCTCGTCAAGAACCTATATGAGCATGCAAAGCCTTTTTAGTGGTTCAAAGACACCTTTCTAAATAAACCCTAATCACCTCATCATTTATAACTTCAAATTCCTGCAAATTCCTATTTGTTTCTGTATCATACTCATGAGAATCTTTATTAATAGTTAGGTCTCGAGATGCAAAGCACTCAAATAATATGCAAAATGTCCGTGGAATGCGATAAGATCAAACCCTAATTTTACGGAATTCAAATTCATATGTTGAGGTATTTATGTTTGTAGCATATTAAAGATTAACACCTTTTGATTTTTAATTGAGCTCTTCGGTCTAAATGGGGTCAATATAATCTTTTTTCCTTCATAGATAAATGGGTATGTGTTGACTCTCTCAGAATCTGTAACATCTAAGTCATACAACTAAGACCTACCATGGAGAATATATGTAGCATCCATAGATACGATAGCATACAAGATGCTAACATGTTAGCTCAAAACTAGATACGCACTAGACAATATTGGGTAACAGAATGTAAGTTATAATCAACTCATGTAATATTATAACGCTATAAATGATGCTTAGTATTTAGTCCCTTCTTGTACATAGCTGATTTAACAACTAAATTTGTATAACTATATATATCAATAAACATTGGTTCTTCACCAACCTTACTCATTCCTAAGTGTAGTAGGTAGACACCTCATGACTGGTAAGCAGATGCTAGACGCATTTAAATCATTATCTTCCTCAATAATTTCTTCAAATGTAGTTTATTCTTCTTCAATTAATTTATCTTTATTATTAACATCTCCCACAAGTAAGCTCCTATTAAGGTACTGGCTAATACAATAGTCAAAATCATGATATCTGAAACATTGCATCTCTTTAAGTTTTTGTTATAAGTGTTCTTAAACGTTAGCATTTCCATTTCTCGTTAACGATATTAGTTTCAGATGTAATCATATTATCATTTGGCCGATAATGATGCTTCCTGGTTTTAAAAAAAATGTGTCATGTCTATGGAATCTCTTATGGGTTCTAAGTTTAAGACTAAGTTGATTGATTGTTATACATTGTCTACATTATATTGTCTACATTATAGGAAAACATCTCACACCTAAAGTCTACTCTCAATCCAAAATAAAACCTGAATATGGTATATTGAGAATCTTCTTGTAGATCACTTCTAACGAATAAGTCATTGAACTTACTCATGTATTTTTCCACATTTATACTTCCTTGACGTGTATCATTCAGTTTTTCTATTATGTGATATATATATATATATAGGAGGGATCAAATGACCTCCAAAAATAACCCCAAAAAATGACCCCCTATCAAAAATCCTATGCCCCCCCTTTTTTCGGAAGATCCGAACCGTTCATCTTGATCTCCACCCTCTAAATACCTGACCCACCAATTTTCAACCCGATCCCATGTGTTTTGCCCGTTCATCCACCATTCGCAAAAGTTCTGTTCATGCGAAACCGTTAAATTTGGATCGGATGGATGAACGGGCAAAACACATGGGATCGGGTTGAAAATTGGTGGGACATGTATTTAGAGGGTGGAGATCAAGATGAACGGTTCGGATCTTCCGAAAAAATGGAGGGCATAGGATTTTTGATAGGTGGTCATTTTTGGGGTTATTTTTGGGGGTCATTTGATCCCTCCTCATATATATATATATATATGTATATATATATATATATATGTATATATATATATATATATATATATGTATATATATATATATGAGACATTTTTATTTTAAGCTTGATTTTCATTTCATATCTATATAGATCTTAGGTGATATCTCTCGGAGCGCTGTTAGATGCACCCATGTTTTTATGAATTCACCGTAAATACTAATTTTTCAAAATTACAAATTTAACCTTAATTGAATTTTAATTATTACTCTTAAATATGTTAGTTAATTACAAACTTTGCCATTAGATCTTTTGATTTCCATGTCTTCTTTCAACAATGATGAATATGTTATTTTTTAACTGAAGGCAAATATTATAAGTGCCTACAGCTTCCTAACAATGTCATATGCTTCTTTGTAACAAAATATGTTCGGGGTAAAAATTTAAAAAATCAAAAAATGATGATTGCTAAGATAGGCTACAAGCTCCAATTATTATTTCATATAGCTTCAACAAGCTTGAAAAAAAATTATGCATTTAAATAACATCATTGGGAGCCTATATATGTTTAGAGTTACTACCATCATCATTAGCATGATTGAAGTTACTACCATTCCCAAGCAAAATAGAATTATGACAAATCAATTTAATAACCACCTCTACAAGTAGATAACTGATATTCAGGCAATTATGTACTAAAAGCAAGCATGAAGCAGAACTTATCAGGATACAAGGAAAAGTAACAGCATAACAAATATAACAAACTTCTAGGAAAACATGCAAAGTGGCTTACTATATGCTTCCAGCAATGCAGTACAGCAGGATGCTGGAACTGGAGATGATGGTAGCTCCCGTAGAACATGCTGCAGTGAATAGTTCTGTGTGTCAGCAATCAAGCAAAGATGAATTCCAGCAAAAAAAAATGGAGCTGTTCAAAGACAACAACCTTCACACAGTCACCAACGACATGTGCATCCTCATCTGATGTGAATTCAGTCCTTCCTGGTGGTAAATGGGACAAAAAAGATCTTCAGAATCATAACAATAGTGCAGATGTAAAACTTTGGATGTTATGTAAATGAGCATCCAGAGGTTTGAAGCATTTATGGCTGAATGTTCAACAACAAAACCAGTTAAACCATCCTTTCAAAGCATGAACATTGGAAACTTAAAGATAAAAGACTTCAATATAACCTTGCTCATATTCCTGTACTCTCTTGTCCACCTCCTCAACATCAGCTGACTGTCGCAAGATTCCTTCCACTTTTATTCCTACGGAACATGGCTCATGGCAGTCATTAGTTCAGTTCCAAAAAGAACAGATAAAAATCCAAAAAAACTCCAGAACTAAGATTTTTAATAAGTGGTAATAAAACTATTGGCATAAAATAAGCAAGCATGATTATTAATGAAGTGTCTCAAAAGGAACAAGAACATCAGGACATGTACTTTTGGAGAAAACTTTCAACTAGAAATGAAATTGAATTAGAGAAGTTGAATGTTACAATGTAAACCAAGGTTTAAGGTTTCGGCCGATACCCTTGGGTATCAGCCGTATCGTTTCGGTATCGGTGGGTAACGAGACCGAAACTAGGGGTCAGTTTCAGTATCGACCGATACTGAATGGTATCGGTCAGTTTCAGCCGATACCGACCAATACCGTTCAGTATCGGTCGAAAATGGAGAAAGAAGAATGTGTAATTAAATAAAAATTCTCAAAAAACCCCAAAAAATGATATATTGACACGCTATTCACACCCTACATTTGTCTAAACATATTACTCATTATTTACATGTTTGCCATATTATAACTAACGAAAGAGTGTTTTTAGCTAAATGGTTAACGTGCATAGCAGATTTTTAACTAATATTGTCCATAATTATGTTATAAGTTACAAATTATCTTTATTAGTTTGCTATTATCTTATTAGTAACAAATTTTAACTAATATTGTTAGTTACATATAACTTACAATTTTTTAAACTACCGATACAGACGAACCGAAACCCACTTTCGAAACCGTCGAAATGGGCGATACCGATACCGAAAACTAAATTATCGGGATAGCGATACCAAGACCGAAACCGAGACCTCAAACCTTGATGTAAACATGCAATAACTTAAGGATGATTTTTGGAAAAAAGCTATAAATTTAAAAAAATTAGCGAAATCGACCAAACAATTAAATAATTAATAAAACCAATCAAGTTTCGCCACGTCATCACCCAATGGGTGACTGACCGCTGACGGTGCTTTTTTATACTTGTCCACGATTGGCAACCGCAGCCAAGTCGTTGGCCGCAGATGCCAACCGCGGCATGTCATTAGGCGGCTTTCGTTAAGCATGCAGATAATTGTTTGTATGTAGTGTAACGATTAGATAGATGGTCTGGTAGTAAGTCTTCTGGTTGAGGTATGAGAGGTCGTGGTTCAATTCTTGGAATATTGCTTAAATATAATTTTTCTTAATTATAACGAAAAAAATTATTTTTATAAGGGAATCCTACGAATTGAACTCATGACTTCTCTCCCTCTCTCCCGCAAAGCAGTAGTAATACCACCAGACCAAATTTTAACACCACAACAATAGCTATAAGCCTTTTCTGTTGGAAAACACCATCAACAAATAAATCATAACCATAAGAAAAATTGGATCCCCAAACCCTTTTAATTGATTATGGTCCTGACAGTCTTGCGTTTGACGAGCTCCAGGAGATGGTGGATGTAGCAAACATGGCAATCTCATTTTTAGAACTTTTTATGTGAGTGAAACACACATGACAACATTGCGTGTAATTCAACAAAAATGATAAACAAAAGCATGCATTCATCAGTCAATGAACCCATCACGACTTGGAAGTAACTCATTTTTCCATGAATCTGTAACTTTAAACTTGCAAAACAACCAACAATTCTTCTGTTCTCTTTCATTTGTAATTGGAATTTAATTTAGTTTAACCACAAGAAAAAGCTTATAGCTATTATTGTTGTTTTTAAATTTAGTCTGGTGGTATTACTAGTGCTTTGCGCACGCAAGAGGTCGTTACTTCGATTCTCAGGATTCCCCTAAAAATAAACCTTTTTGTTAAAAATAAAAAAAATTAAGCAGCATTTAAAGAATCGAACCAACGACCTCTCACCCCTCAACCGCAAGACTTACCACCAAACCATCTATCTCATCATTATACCATCGACAAACAACTTATTTGTAGGCTTAACCGAAGCCCCCTAATGACTTAGTTGTGGTTCGCATCCACAGGCAATGATTTGGACGCGGTTGCCTACCTCGGGCAAGTCGAAAAATGCCCCGACACTGTCCAGGCACCCCCTGGGAGCTGACGTGACGAAACTTGGTCAGTTTGTTTAATTATTTAATTTTTGGTCGATTTTGCTTTCTTTTTTTAATTTTTAGCTTTTTTCCAAAAATCGTCCATAACTTAATTATTTGACAGGCTCAATTAAATTAAAGACTAAAAGGCTCAATTAAATTAAAGACAGCGACCTGATGGATGAGATAAAGAAAGTTTCATATGCTAATCAATTAAATTCTCTTGAAATTCTCCGAACCCATTCCACTCATATTACAGAATAAAAATGAATGACAGTGGGAAAGAACTATCTGAACTATAGAGACGCAAGGAAAATTACGTTTACATCAATTGCGCTTGAAGAACTGGCATTGAGAAAAAAAAATTCGGATGCGAGCCAGAAGAAACTTGCAAACAAAGAAACCGTTTATATATCATCACAGGTCTCAACAAACAAAGCTATTAGTTGCACCCCTAAAGTTTTCTTCAAAAAGTTCTAAATATTGCTATAAAACAGCCTGCTGATTGCGAGAAGTTCAAGTATAAACTACAATGCAGCAAGGAAATTCCTCGGTAAGTTTTGTTTAATTGAAATAACAAGACTTCTCTGACAGTATTAAGTCTAGTAACGGTAATAAGTTTATGGTGCACAAACTTAGTGCCGTTATTCCTCAGTTCTGGACGTTATGGTGGGCTGTTGGTACCTGGTTTCTACATCTTGATCCAGGTCTGCAAAGTCAAAAATGCTTGAAATCGAAGGAAACAAGCATCAATGGCTTTTTACAAATAATTTGATTTGGTTGCACAATATGATACACATGTTGGCAGGGTATACATATCATGGGTTTAAAAGGCAGCCTCTCGTGCATGGTCTGGGTGGCTGGCCGCCCAAAGAGGCCTACGCAGCTTCCCAGACCTCATAGGCCGTGCAAACACGATACGATACAGTATTGTGAGAACAAAAAGGTACCACCCTAAACTTATCCCCCACTACTAAGGCAAGCCACCCCTGACTCTCGCCCCTTATTCCTAAATCAAGCCACTGATGGGAAATCTAGTCCCACCATTAAGTAGTTTTGATGATGAGCACACCAAATGATGTTAATGTACTAATTACATTATCTAAGTATATATGTTGTGCGATCAATTGATGAAAGCTTTATGCATACTCCAAAAAGAAGAAGCTCAACCACACTCAGAAGATGAAGATGAATTTGATCGCTCGCATTATACATCAAGCACAAATGAAGCTCAAAGATGAAGCGCATGGAACGTGCTCAAGCTTAAACTAAAGAATAGCTCAAATTCAATGTGAAGCGCGCATCTACATCAAGATCTTATCGGCTTCAGAAGTCTTCATTTAAGTCTAAGAGTGTGAGTTGTTCTTTTTAGAAATATGTTTAAGCCAAGATAAATTGCACACACCCAAAAATGTTTTTGAAACAAATTTTTAAACTCGTTTTAAATCTCGTTGAGAGCTAAGCTATTTGATTCTACTTCTGTAGTCAATCTCCAAACGCCCAGGAATTGATTACTCTCTTTCATAGCTCAGTGAATTTCACTGAAAAACTGCATTGGGAGTCTACTACCAAAGGAGGGAGTCGACCGCCTGCTGTGAGCAGAGTTTTCATTGGAAAACTCCCTTGGGAGTCGACTACCAGCTGCGTTTTGACTTCCCAGATTTCGCTCCTTCATTTACTCGTTTGGTGGGCTGAAGTCAAACCGTTTTTGAATTTCAAAATCTCTTTTGAAACTCTATAAATAGAGAGCCTATTAGAACCATTCCTCACACTAATTCTCATTTTCTTGAACTAAGCAAAACTCTCATGAATTCTCAAACGCTCTCATCGCTCCCAAATCGGCATAGCCAAAATCTGGTTTTGAATTTCTGATCTTACTGTTCTTATTTTAAATTCTCTTAAGATCATTTTATTTTTGGCTATTGCAAAATTGTTTTTCAAAATCCTTTCTTTTTTATTTCATATTCATCGAAAGATTTTTTTAGAATCAAGATTCTAGATCACAACGAATTCATCTATATTCTTTGTGTGATATCTAGGAACGTTTTAATGCTTTTAGCCACATAAGCACAATTACAATAATATCTTGACTATAGAATTATATTGGGTGTAAACCAATCTCCACCAATTATCGTGGTGAATTGGATTTTTATCTTTTACAGGGAGACCCTTTGTGATAAGGGTTGTGGAAAATCCTAGTCAAGACTAGGTGGTTGGAAATCCTGTTAGGGATACTAGGTCGTTGGAAATCTTAAGTTAGAAAATTGTATTGCTAAGCCAATAGTGGATTAAATCTCGTACCGGATTGGTCAGGGCTGGACGTACCCAGGTTGCAGGGAACCATGATAAAATCGCTTGTCTTTCAGTGTGTAAAGGCCCGAAAGCCCGGGCCCACCTTTCTTTAATAAAACCCCACCCCACTCTCTCTCTCTCCTCCTCTCACTTTTCTCTCACGCGCCCGAAGCCATCGAAAAGGAAAAAACCCCGATGCTCCCGTTCTCTCTCTCGCGTGCGACGGACCCCAAAACCCCCCGATTTTCTCTCCCCACTCTTCTCTCCCTCTCTCTTCGACCCGAGCCCAGGTGAGCTTTTTCGAATCGTTTCCTCGCACAGGCGGCAACGGCGAAGGCGAAAATCGCGGCGACAGTTAGGGTTTTCGAAAACCAACTCCATCCGGTGACGCGTACGACCCCCCTCTCGCGAGATCCTCGTGCCAATTGCAGATCCCGCTCCCCTCGCGATAAGATCTTCTCTCTTTACTCTCTCTCTCCTCCTTATATGAATGGATCTCCTGGGGTTCCTTTTTGCATGCGAAAATTATATATATCCTTTTCAAAAGTTCTCGACTTCTACGTCCGGTGTTTCGATTCTATTTTTGGGGGCATCGGCTTGCTCCTTAGTTCCGGCTTTGCTCGAGGCTTTCGGATTTATTAATTTCCTTGCGTGGTTTCTTGTTTCAAGTAGATTCGAAACCTATTTAGACTTCTAATTATTTATTTTGATGAAAATGATGATTCATGGGTTTTCTTGAGGGGACTACTCTCCGATGAATAAATTCTTGGCACCTAGGTTAGATTCACGGCATTATGGCCGTTGTCCCTTACTCTCGATTAGACCCTTGCGTTGGTATGTAGTTGAGGTCGGCCGCCGAGGGGAAGGTACGGCTTGAGGTTGCTTGATTTATGCCAGCGGGATTTACCGCTTGGCATTTGGTTCTTTGGGGTGTTTATGGTTTTTATTCTGAGCTTTTAGGGCTTATCTGTCTTTTTATTATCTGGAAAATATACATCTTGCATCTTGCTTGTTTTCCTTTAGGTCTCAGTTTCTATTTGCTATTAATCAGTTATGTTCCTTATGATATTCAGCTCTGTTTTCCTCTACATATTCAGTTATAATTCTCCATTTAATTCGGTTCTGTACTTTTAAAATATTCAGTTCATATAAACATTCAGTCCGGGTTCCCTTACAAATTTGGTTATGTTCCTCTATAAACGCAGTTCTGGTCTTTACAAATACAGTTTTGTATTCTTATATACTTCAGTGCTGATTTTTGTCACTATAAGTCCAGTTCAGTTCTGCATTTTCAGTTCTGCTTTTAAGTTCAGCTCAGTTCCTATAAGTCCAGTTTCAGTTTTCTCTTATGAAATTGTCGTGTAAGTTTCAGTTTAATATACACCCCTTTATTACAATGATTTTCGGCCTAAACTGGTGGCTCCTTTTAAGCAAGCCTTGGCCGAGCAACCCCTCTAGGCAGGTAGACCACAACTAAGAAAGGTGCCAAAATGAATCTGATTCATCCTTATGGTTTTTTTTATTTAATTTTTCCTCTTACTCTTGTAGATTCTTATCACTTTTCATTTTACCATTCTGCTTGTTATAAATGATATCCTTTATCTGATGTTTAAAAGTGTTTTTGGTAATCGTCGGCCTGATTTTGATAATTAAGTAACTAATCATGGATGGAACATGTGTATCTAATTGTTAAATCCGCTAAATTATATGTTTAAGAGTTATGCAATAAGATCTCACGATAATATTGGTACGCCTGACTTCCTTGCACCAGACATGACAACTTGAGCATAGTTTTCGTGCATAACCCTCTAAATATACAATTTAGGGAACTACATGAATAAGATACTTGACACCCTAGTATTAGAACAATTACACTTGACATCACGGGTATGGGGTAACTTATAATTGAGAGGGTGCGGGAGCGATTGAAGCCATGCTTATGGCCCCTATCTGGGAGGATTTCCTTTTATGGATCCTGAGTTCTCGGTACAGTTTGTCCTTATACTCGGCACAGGGTAGCACCCCGCGGTCCAATGTGGACTTCACGTTGCACATCGTGCCTTCCTTTTATAAGTCACAACACAATACAACAACTCTTCCTTTTGGTTATTTGTGCTCATTTTCTTATTGCCATTTGTTCACGTCAGGTCAGTAATCTTCCTTTTACAGTTCCTTTTATACCTTTTAAATTTCATGCAAAATAAATCAATTAAATGATTAATATGGTTTGTAATCTACTTTATTAATGGTGGTTCAAATCCATCAGGTAATACTCAGCTCGAAGAGGAGGCTCCGTAGTACGATGAGTCTGATTTTCCTGTTGAGGACGCAGACTTTTGAGTTTTCGTGTTATCAGGAGAGTTATCTTTCTTTTAGACGGTTTATTTTTCAGTATTGTTTTTAGTGAGCTGTAGTTTTCCTTTCTGCCTAGACATTGTAATTCATTTCAAAGTTTAATAAAGAGAGTATTTCCTTTATCTGTCTCAAATATTTCCTGTTTAAACTATATTGACTTCACGTGTACATGCAAGACCTGCAAAACTTTTAAGAGTGTAACGGCTCCCGCTTCTGGGGCGTTACAAGTGATGGCTCATGCAGGTCCGCGCAACCACCTCGTGAACAATATAGGATAAACAGGAAATATTTATAAGATACTCGAATTATTAAACTGACAACCATTCTTAAATTACAGAATGTCGAAGGTGTATAACCGACGTACACGTACCATCGTTTGATCAAATCCCGATATTGTCAACACAGAGATGGAGATGAACGGGAATGGAAACCATATCCCCAACAATGAGGACCCCGCCAACAAATATCAATCCTGAAGCTGGCCCCAATGGAAACGGTGCTCGCAATGATGGCAGTGCTAATACTGAACAACCTCCGATGGTGCACTAGATATCTGATCGAGCATTGCGAGAAATGGTTCAAGCCATACGACAGGAAGCCATGCGGCAGGAACCTGTGCGACAGGAATCAAAGCGAGAAGGAGGAGTACAAGAGTTCCGGTCACTACGTCCACCGATCTTCACTGGACAGGAGGACCCTCTAGCTGCAGAGGAATGGCTGCGGTCTATTACTCATATGCTGAAGCGGTACGAGCTCCTGTGGATTCTTGGGTCGATATGGCAAGGCTACAGTTGACCAAGGTTGCCATGTTATGGTGGGATTCTGTGGAGGACCGTTTACCGCAGCCGATCTCTTGTGATGCATTTAAGGAGGCATTCGATGCCCAATTCTTTTCACCCGAGGCACAGATGGAGCTCGAGGAACGGTTTATGGAACTGAAGTAAGGTTACATGACTGTGGAAGAATACGATGCTGAGTTCTCTAAGCTCAGCAGGTGCGTATTTTGGACCCATAACCATTAATTATTACAGATACATGATTTTTTTCCTTTCTAAAACGATCTGTAAACTCCAGGTTTGCTAAGGACGTTGTGTCTACTCCTCTGGCCCGAGCCAAGAGATTCCAGAAGGGGCTGAACATCGACATCCGTGATAAGCTGGTCGGGTTCAAACTGAAGACACATGCTGACGTGCTCTCCACTGCTCGAGAGTATGAGTATGTACAGCGGAAGCGAGCACGAGAACATCAGGTGGCTGCCCCACGACGACCACCTCCCTCTTTGACAGCTTCTGCGGGGCATCACAGACAGCCACCTGCTCCTACCAGACAGCTTCATAGGCCTACGCATCAGACACAGTTTAAGAGGCCTGCACCACCCCAGCCACCGCAGCAGTCACAACTCAGGAGACCCACTCATATCTGCCACTACTGCAACAAACCGGGTCACATCAAGCCAGAATGTCGACTTTATCTAAATTTGTGCCTGATTTGTGGTGCCAAGGACCACACTGCGAGAGATTGCCCGCATAGGGTACAGAGAACAGCTGCCCCAGCTCAGCCTGCCGCTCCAGCTCCAGCCCCAGCCCCGGCAGGGGACAATCAGCGTAGAGCTCCACTTCCACCTCAGCAGAAGATGTACCAGCAGGCGAGGACTCAGGCTCCACCAGCTAAGCGCAAGGTTTTCACTATGACTGCAGAGGAGGCAGAGGCCACTGGCCAAGTTATCACGGGTATGTAGTTTACAGTCTACTGCTTATTTATCTATTTAATTATGTTTTCATACAATGGTATATGTATGCTTAGACTTAGTATCTGTGACCGTAGGTATTCTAATAGTTGCCAATAGACCCGTCCTCGCCCTTTTCGACTCGGGAGCTTCACATTGCTTTATGTCCAAGCGTTTCGTCGAACAACACACCATCCCTGTATCGCCCCTCAATTCTTGTTGGGACGTTAACACAGGCAGTGGGGTACTGACAACGACTAATGCATGCCTTTCATGTCATGTGGATATATGTGGACACAAATTGCCAGCAGATTTCATCGTCATCAACATGCCAAATTTTGACGTCGTCCGGGATGGATTGGTTGGCGGTACATTATGCCACGATTGACTGTCGCAAAGGAAGAGTGGTGTTTGACATGCCAAACCAACCCAGATTCGAATTTGTCAGAACATAGAGACCAGCAAGGTTCAGAGCTAAACCAACAGCAGCGACTGCCATGGAGTTTGAGATAGAGAAGCCAGAGGTAGTCCGAGAATTTTTGGATGTATTTCCGGATGAACTTACTGGGTTACCTCCAGACCACGGAGTTGAGTTTGCGATTGAGCTGATGCCTGGTGCCCAGCCTTATTCTAGACAGCCTTACCGCATGTCACCATCCGAGTTGTTTGAAGTGCGGATGCAGTTGGATGACCTCTTGAAGAAAGGGTGGATACGTCCCAGCGTGTCTCCTTGGGGCGCTCCAATATTATTGGTGAAGAAGAAAGATGGATCCAAGCGGATGTGCGTCGATTACCGGGAATTGAACAAGCTTAGAGTGAAGAACAAGTATCCATTCCCTGTATCGACGACTTATTTGATCAGCTTGGAGGAACAAATGTCTTTTCTAAATTGGACTTGAAGACCGGCTATCATCAGTTGAGAGTCAAGAAAGAAGAAGTGCATAAGACAGCATTCAACACTAGATACGGACACTATGAGTTTTTAGTGATGCCGTTCGGTGTGACTAATGCACCGGCGATATTCATGAGTCTCATGCACAAAGTATTATATGAATATTTGGACAAATTCGTGGTGGTGTATCTGGATGATATATTGGTATACTCGAAGAATGCACAGGAGCACGCCGGACATCTGAGAACAGTACTGGAGACCTTGAGGCGGAGCAAGCTATATGCCAAGTACAGTAAGTGCGAGTTTTGGTTGGACGAGATGGTATTTCTAGGCCACGTGATTTCGGGAGAAGAAATCTCTGTGAACCCAGAAAAGGTTGCATCAGTTCAGAATTGGCCAGTCCCTAAGACAGTGTCAGAGATTCGAAGCTTTTTGGGATTAGCTGGTTACTATAGGAGATTCATCAAGGATTTTTCGAGAATCGCTGAGCCCATGACACAGTTGACAAGGAAGGACGTGATGTATGTTTGGTCGAGGGCGTGTAACGATGCCTTCCAAGAATTGAAGAAGCGGTTGACGACGGCGCCGATATTGACTATTCCAGATTGCATGGGAGATTTTGAGGTATTTTGCGACGCGTCTGACAAAGGTCTTGGGTGTGTGCTCCATCAACACGGACGCGTTGTTGCATATGCATCAAGGCAATTGAAGAATCATGAGAAGAATTACCCCACTCACGATCTCGAGTTGGCGGCAGTAATATTTGCCTTGAAGATCTGGAGGCACTTTCTACTTGGGGAGCGCGTGAAGGTATATACGGATCATAAGAGCTTAACATACATCCTCAAGCAGAAGGATCTAAACCAGTGACAACGGAGATGGATTGAACTCATGGCGGATTACGACATTGATCTTCAGTATCACCCTAGGAAGGTTAACATGGTACCTGACGCTTTGAGTCGGCTTCCGGGAGTGATGACGCTTACGACGCAGTGGAGATTGCAGCAGGAGATTCGCGACATAGAAATAGACGTGGTGTTACCCGGGCTGACCTCGTCATTTATGAACATGGAGATACAGTCGACGTTGGTAGACAGAATCAAGACTGCTCAGACAGGAGATGCAAAGCTTCAGCAGATCAGGAACATGGCATTGGCAGGACAGAGACCCGAATATCAGATACATGCAGATGGGTCGTTGAGATATGACAGCAGGATATGTGTACCATCAGGAGATGTCAGGGATGAATTATTAAAGGAAGCACACAGCTCCCCGTATTCCATCCACCCAGGGGGTACCAAGATGTACCAAGATCTACGACGAAATTACTGGTGGCATGGAATGAAGAGAAGCGTAGCACAAAGTGTGACCAGATGTATGGTGTGTCAGCAGGTGAAGGCTGAGCATCACCGCGTTGCCGGTCTGTTGCAGCCCCTGCCCATCCCTGAGTGGAAGTGGCAGCACATCACGATGGATTTCGTGACGGGACGTCCAAAGAGCAAAAAGCAACATGACGCCATTTGGGTGATCGTTGTCGATTGACCAAGTCGGCTCATTTCATTCCTTTCAGGGTTGGACAGTCTACAGAGACTCATGCCAAGAGATACATGGAGGAAATTGTGAAGCTACATGGGGTCCCAGTGAGTATCGTTTCAGATAGGGACACCCGGTTTACTTCGCATTTCTGGAAGAGTCTACAGGAGAAGTTGGGTACGCAGCTGAAGTTCAGTACAGCTTATCATCCTCAAACAGACGGACAATCAGAGCGTACTATACAGATTTTGGAGGACATGCTGCGGGCATGCATGCTGGATTTCAAGGGGTCCTGGGAAGACCATCTACATCTCGTGGAGTTTGCTTATAATAATAGCCATCAGGCGAGTAATGGAATGGCTCCTTTTGCTGCTTTGTATGGAAGAAAGTGTCGTTCTCCTTTGAGCTGGGACGATGTTGGAGACAGAGAACTGGTTGGGCCAGAAATGATTGTAGAGGCAGTGGATGTTGTACGGACTATCAGAGAGAGACTACAGGTGGCACAAAACCGTTACAAGCACTGGGCAGATGCAAAGAGGCGGCATTTGGAATTTCAGCCTGGGGACCATGTCTTTCTCAAGATTTCACCTAATAGAGGCATGATTCGTTTTGGTCGCAGAGGAAAGCTTAGCCCACGGTTTATTGGACCTTTTAACATACTCGAGCGTGTGGGCGAGGTAGCATACAGACTTGCACTGCCTCCATCTCTGGAGGGTGTGCATAATGTGTTTCATATATCTCAGCTGCGAAAGTATGTGGGAGACCCAACCCATGTGGTTGATCATTCAGAGATCACAGTGAGGCCTGATTTGAGTTATGAACAGTAGCCAGTGGAGATAATTGATCGTCGACAGAGGGCTCTCAGAAACAAGACTGTGGCTTTGGTCAAAGTGATGTGGCATCGTGACTCGCCAAGAGAGGCTACCTGGGAGCGAGAAGAAGAGATGAAGGAGCGGTATCCGTACCTTTTCACCGTTTAGCGTTTTCTTTGAATTCCGATGACGAAATTTCTTTGAAGGTGTATAAGGTGTAAAGGCCCGAAAGCCCAGGCCCACCTTTCTTTAATAAAACCCCACCCCACTCTTTCTATCTCCTCCTCTCACTTTTCTCTCACGCACCCGAAGCCATCGAAAAGGAAAAAAACCCCAATGCTCCTGTTCTCTCTCTCGCGTGCGGCGGACCCCAAAACCCCCCGATTTTCTCTCCCCACTCTTCTCTCCCTCTCTCTTCGACCCGAGCCCAGGTGAGCTTTTTCGAATCGTTTTCTCGCACAGGAGGCAACGGCGAAGGTGAAAATCGCGGCGACAGTTAGGGTTTTCGAAAACCAACTCCATCCGGTGACGCGTACGACCCCCCTCTCGCGAGATCCTCGTGCCAATTGCAGATCCCGCTCCCCTCGCGATAAGATCTTCTCTCTTTACTCTCTCTCTCTCTCTCCTCCTTATATGAATGGATCTCCTGGGGTTCCTTTTTGCATGCGAAAATTATATTTTTCCTTTTCAAAAGTTCTCGACTTCTACGTCCGGTGTTTCGATTCTATTTTTGGGGGCATCGGCTTGCTCCTTAGTTCCGGCATTACTCGAGGCTTTCGGATTTATTAATTTCCTTGCGTGGTTTCTTGTTTCAGGTAGATTCGAAACCTATTTAGACTTCTAATTATTTATTTTGATGAAAATGATGATTCATGGGTTTTCTTGAGGGGACTACTCTCCGATGAATAAATTCTTGGCACCTAGGTTAGATTCACGGCATTATGGCCGTTGTCCCTTACTCTCGATTAGACCCTTGCGTTGGTATGTAGTTGAGGTCGGCCGCCGAGGGGAAGGTACGGCTTGAGGTTGCTTGATTTATGCCAGCGGGATTTACCGCTTGGCATTTGGTTCTTTGGGGTGTTTATGGTTTTTATTCTGAGCTTTTAGGGCTTATCTGTCTTTTTATTATCTGGACAATATACATCTTGCATCTTGCTTGTTTTCCTTTAGGTCTCAGTTTCTATTTGCTATTAATCAGTTATGTTCCTTATAATATTCAGCTCTGCTTTCCTCTACATATTCAGTTATAATTCTCCATTTAATTCGGTTCTGTACTTTTAAAATATTCAGTTCATATAAACATTCAGTCCGGGTTCCCTTACAAATTTGGTTATGTTCCTCTATAAACGCAGTTCTGGTCTTTACAAATACAGTTATGTATTCTTATATACTTCAGTGCTGATTTTTGTCACTATAAGTCCAGTTCAGTTCTGCATTTTCAGTTCTGCTTTTAAGTTCAGTTCAGTTCCAATACGTCCAGTTTCAGTTTTCTCTTATGAAATTGTCGTGTAAGTTTCAGTTTAATATACACCCCTTTATTACAATGATTTTCGGCCTAAACTGGTGGCTCCTTTTAAGCAAGCCTTGGCCGAGCAACCCCTCTAGGCAGGTAGACCACAACTAAGAAAGGTGCCAAAATGAATCTGATTCATCCTTATGGTTTTTTTATTTAATTTTTCCTCTTACTCTTGTAGATTCTTATCACTTTTCATTTTACCATTCTGCTTGTTATAAATGCTATCCTTTATCTGATGTTTAAAAGTGTTTCTGGCAATCGTCGGCCTGATTTTGATAATTAAGTAACTAATCATGGATGGAACATGTGTATCTAATTGTTAAATCCGCTAAATTATATGTTTAAGAGTTATGCAATAAGATCACACGATAATATTGGTACGCCTGACTTCCTTGCACCAGACATGACAACTTGAGCATAGTTTTCGTGCATAACCCTCTAATACAATTTAGGGAACTACATGAATAAGATACTTGACACCCTAGTATTAGAACAATTACACTTGACATCACGGGTATGGGGTAACTTATAATTGAGATGGTGCAGGAGCGATTAAAGCCATGCTTATGGCCCCTATCTGGGAGGATTTCCTTTTATGGATCCTGAGTTCTCGGTACAGTTTGTCCTTATACTCGGCCCAGGGTAGCACCCCGCGGTCCAAGGTGGACTTCACGTTGCACATCGTGCCTTCCTTTTATAAGTCACAACACAATACAACAACTCTTCCTTTTGGTTATTTGTGCTCATTTTCTTATTGCTATTTGTTCACGTCAGGTCAGTAATCTTCCTTTTACAGTTCCTTTTATACCTTTTAAATTTCATGCAAAATAAATCAATTAAATGTTTAATATGGTTTGCAATCTACTTTATTAATGGTGGTTCAAATCCATCAGGTAATACTCAGCTCGAAGAGGAGGCTCCGCAGTACGATGAGTCTGATTTTCCTATTGAGGACGCAGACTTTTGAGTTTTCGTGTTATCAGGAGAGTTATCTTTCTTTTAGACGGTTTATTTTTCAGTATTGTTTTTAGTGAGCTGTAGTTTTCCTTTCTGCCTAGACATTGTAATTCATTTCAAAGTTTAATAAAGAGAGTATTTCCTTTATCTGTCTCAAATATTTCATGTTTAAACTATATTGACTTCACTGGTACATGCAAGACCTGCAAAACTTTTAAGAGTGTAACGGCTCCCGCTTCTGGGGCGTTACACTGTGTGCTTTCTGTGTTTGTATTTATTTACTTGTGCAAGCAATTCATTTGTTGTTTATATATTCTCATTGTAATTCTTTGTTAATATTTTATTATTATAAAGATTGCATTTTTTATTTCACTGTGTAATCTCTTGGTTGCTTGTAATTAATCTTCATATTTGTTTAAGTTTATCTTGTTGATTAAGGACCAAGCGTAGATCACTCTACTTGGTTCCTTAGGCAACATTGGAAGGGAAATCTATTGTGTTTTAATAATTAAAGAAAAATTTTTAACTTATACAACACTATTCAACCCCCCCTTCTAGTGTTGTTTGCCATCCACAGGATCCAACAGCCACCACTAACGATCTTTCCGCCTCTATTTTTTTCTCTAGAAATTTTTACTCTTTCTGAATTTTTGAGTATTCTTTTCAGAAATTCTTGTTAGTGGTGTTTTTACTAAATGAAGATGTATATCCATTATTCCCCCATATTCGCTTATCAAACTAGGCTAATTCCCAATTAAACCAATATAACAGCATACAACATAGAAGTTGCAATCCGGCAGATGCCAAAGTGAGTTCAGTTTAGTAAGACTACTAGAACACAGATGGCATTTAGGCAAACGACGAGATAATATTATCCCAACAGCATGAACCTTCAAACGCTACCAAGTACCAAGAGCTTACCATGTTTCTCCAAAAAGCGTAATGCTTTTTCTAGAAAGGAAGGTCCTCCATCAATATCTTCAAGTGCAAGCAATATTGGCCTACCAACAACCAAAGACTTGATGGGGCGCTTGTCCCTCCCTGTATAAGATGCACAGGTAACCAATATAATCAATAAATTAGGTATTACAAAAATCCAAAACTAGCTAAAGTTAAGTCGTGCCATCGATAAAACAATATGGCATTTGCGATGTTCATACAAGTGTGGATGGACCCTTCGAATGTGTCGGCATTGTCATTGCGGAAAATTCCATTGTGACCCATCACAAGTGCAGCATTTGGAGCTTGCGCAAGAGCAAGTTCTAGGGCTGTTTTCCATTCGAATAAATCCTCTGATGTCTCGGCCTGACACACACAATAAGAAATCTAAATAACAAAAAAAAGGTTATGTAACAGAACAAAAGGAAGACGTGAAAAGGGTTATTTTCATCCTCTAACTTAGCCAAATGACAGTTGAGAAAAATCATGGTGCACCTTTAGGGTGAATGCGCGTCCATCGCGTCCATCTGGAAATAGAACAGTCAACAACTTCTTATCTTCCCTAACCACCACACTGGAAGAAACAATTATAGAAGCATTTATAATATATTCCATTAGCATAAAATAAGTAGACTGAACACAATATAAAGAGCATGTACCTCCCAGAATTATTTAAGTCAATGCCTCCCAAAGTCAGATTAACTTCGCCACCTCTCTGTGGTAATGCGCTCTACAAAACAAACGATAATACTTACTCTTATGGAATTTATCTAATAAACATGGAAAAAACATTACAGATGATGACAAAATAAGTGAATGTTTAGACAGACAAGTTGCCACCAACAAAAAAATTACAAAGCCGCATCCCAAGTGTATGTGATTTGCCATGTAAAACTTCTAGCTTTGCCAATGTCTCCTAATAAGGGCAATATCCCATTTCATTGAAAACACAACCTCTACAGACCCTCACATGGGACAATGAGGCTTTTGGAGCTTCGATTACTTTGAGGCAGAAGTAGATCAAGTCATTAAGAAAGATCTAATCAAAAAGGGTCATTTTTAGTCACTTTAGGCTACTTAGATTATTTTAAATAAAATGCATGTGTTGTGCTCATAGCTAAATAGGTTTTCAGGGCCTTTCTTTTTATTATTCCTTTTATTTTCCTTCTTTTATGTCAGCATGTATTGTGCAAGGAGATCTGACTATCAGTATGCTTGTAGTTAAAAATTATTGATCGGTGAAATGAAGAGAATGAATTGAATTTTAAGAGATACCCTAGATGGGTTACGAGGAACCCTAGATTTTTAAGAACCATCTTTGCATTTTTAAGTGTTCGTGAGTGGGGGTGCTAGGCTCATGGGCATGAAGTACTAAAAGATATCTTTTATTTATTATTTAAATACGCCAATCCCTAGATCAATTCCTTTTAATCAAACCCAAGAATTGTTCTTCCACAAATCCCACAACCTTAGAACACTAAATATTACATTCCATTGTCAGTGTCACATCAAATTGATATCAAAGAAAAATAGATCCAAAAGTCCATCCCAAAAATCCCATTTATTATTAGATAAATCTAAAAATTCAAAAAATTCCAACCAAGCTACCACTTCTTGTCATACTGCAGTTCTCACGAGAAAATGATACGAGACAAGCCGCAGTGCATTTTGAACACAAAGAAAAACAATCGCCTTTTATGTCCAATATACACTAAGCGTTTGAGAAGGCAAGCCTACAAGTCATCTAAGAATGATACATATATGCACAATGTACCGAAAATATACTCAATTATAACTCTTTTAATAAGAAAACATGATGTTCAAATTCAGAGAAACTAAAAACACAAAGCTTAGACCATCTGCCTTATAATCTATTGGAAACAACACTGCTATAATCATAAACTAGAACTTGACTACTAATCCTCAATGACATGCTTTAGACTCTGAATTCTTAAGATCTGGGCTTTCTCCGTAACCACTGCTAACACTTGAGTTCTTAAGATCAAAATTCTTATGATTTGGGCTTGGGCTTTCTCTGTAACCTCTGAATTCTTAAGATCTAAATTCTTAAGATCTGGGCTTTCTCCGTAACCACTGCTAACACCTAACGGAAGCAAAACAATAACCATCAGACTAGTTTATAGATCCCTAAAACTACAAGAGAAGACATGTGAGATCTGTATATAAAACAAGTAAATTGAGCATAGTAATAAGAGTAATATCATGATTACTAAACACGGTAAATGGATAAGCATAATGTAAATAAATGGTATAAACAATATGTGACATAGAGATAATGTGATTTGCTAACAACGTTTACATGAATATGAATGTAGATATGTAATTATATACTAGTGATGTGACTCTAAGGCACAATATGCAACATGCGAACTCACCCATGACAATAAAGGCGCTCACCCAGGTCAAATCCAATCAGATACAGTAACATGAACAATTAGATGCAGTAACAGGAACAATCTGATACAGTAGGTGTCACTCCAGTCAATCCCACACCCTCAATAACATGAGTTACAACATCTCCGGATATCTAGTGCAAACCTAGATAATTATGTGATGTATGTGGAACACAGTGCATAATGTCATGTACACTAATAGTGTCAAAGGCAGTATCAAAAGTAGTGTTACAAGTGTATCTGTATAATGAATATCATGTAAATAATAATGTGTGACGTCTGTACTCAAATCAAACGCCCAATGTCATTTATATTCATGTATTAAGTTGCATTATAGTGTGGGGTTTACTTGGCACATATCATATAATAAAAGAATAAGTCTTTATGAGTAGCGCGAAGACAATATCATAAGTCAATCTCTAAAGTTGAGAATATGGCTTATATAGTCAGGGACAATATCTGATATCAATCTAATATAATGTAATATCCAATGAATTGACCAACCAATCCAAGCATCAAATTTTTCATTACATAATCATAACATAGCTCAGGACTTGATTATAATGATTAATTGGGATCAAATCCAATTTTTAATCACGCATAAGTATATTCTACAATTCATAATGAGTCGATTTTCAATTTAATTTTATGTTACGTTTTCTCAAAACGAATTCATCATCGAAATAAATATAAATCTCTACCCAACAATATTAATTTCTAACCAATTCGGGATAGCAAACACTCATAGCCTCCAGCAGGAAAAACGGGCCTAATGAGCCTAGAAGTAGAAACAAAAATGCACTGTCAAAGCACAAGACAGCCCACGAACAAAGGCCACAAAATTAGCACATATATGCCGCCAAAACTCACACTATGTCAGTAGCAGAGGGAGCTGCAAAACAAAACTAAAAACAACTCAAGTAAACAGAGGTGACAGCAAAAGAGGCGGCCACAGAGCAGCAAGCAAGAAGCTAGTAGAGGCAGCCAGTAAAGGCAGCCAGGAGAGAAACACAAATAGCATAAGAAGCTGCCAGGCAGCAGCCCAGGGCACCAACAAAGGCAACCAGAAAAGGCCACACAAGCAACAAAATATGCGGCCAGGTAGCAGCTCATGGAGCCAACAAAGACAACCAAAAAAGACAGCACACATAACAAAAGAGGTGACCAAGCAACAGCTCGAGGGGACAAACAAAGGGACAACAAGACAGAAGCACAGTCAGCAAAACAGGGGAAGAACAAGGCAACAGCAAAAGCAACAAAACAGAGGCGATAGTTACACAAGCCGCAGACAACCCAAAAAGTAAATAGAAGCGACAAGGATAGCAGCACCAGCCACAGCAGAGGCGACAACAGGAGGCAACATGGCCCAAAAGCAACACTAATGACAAAGTCTGCCCCAATCACCAAGCTCAGTCATACATCATCGTAAGGATGAAATATTAGTCAAGCTCACAACTAAAACAAGAGAACCCCCAATCAAAACTCAAAGCCTGGTGTCAAAACCCCAGTTTTAAGCAATTTTGACAGCAATCCTAACATCATAATGAATAATGACCATGTTTATTAAGCCCGTAAAATAGTTTAGAGTGATCTAACTTTCACCGAAGTTGAATGTCGTCGAAATCAACGTCAGAGACTGTTAGGATCCAAGATAAAAAGACAATTTTTATAGATAAAAAGTAGCCAAAAACGATAATTGAGCGCAAAAGAGGTGCGCTCTCCTCCCAAGACGCCGAAGAGGACGTCCGCACTCGTTTAATCTAAGATCTACTGCTAATGACGCTCAATAGAGAATATCTCAAATATCAAGCATAAAAATCACAAATGACGGCTGGCCCTATAAATAAAAGAAACTAGGGTTTTCCTAGGCTAAATGCGCGCGCGTAAATGGGAGGCAAAGAGGCTGGCGGTTACAAGGGCCCGGCCCAAAGGTGGGGCCGGCGGGTTAGACCCGCCAGGTCTAACAATACTCCCCCCAAAGAACCACCTTGTCCTCAAGGTGGTGTAAGTACCGACGACGTTACTCCGAGTGGGAGTCGTCCTCCCCTCCGATTCCTTCGTCCTCACGTCATCTTCCTCATCGGCTTCCGCTATCAGTACTTGCAGCTTTCGATCCACACAGCGGTGTCCGGAAGTGAAGCACTCGTCACATCTGAAACAAAGCCCCTTTTGCCGCTTCTCCCGCATCTCTGCATCGGTCATCCTTCGAAATGGTCCCCCGGCCGATAGTGGGTTCTGCTCACCCGTCTTCTCAAGCCCCGTCTGAACTGTCTCAGTAGTGATCCCCGCACCGCCTGCCCCAGTTGTGATGCACCGCTGTATCTGCCCACTGTAGCTGCTCCCGCCTCTCCTATCCTCAACTCGGGAGTCCTCCACCATATGCGCCATCTCGATGACCTCTGAAAGCCCTCGAGGCTTGTACGGCCTCACCGCAGCTCGAAGACTAGGTCGCAGCCCCTTTAAGAATGTGCCCTCCAGCGACTCGTCCGACACCCCATGAACTCGCCCCGCCAGTGTCTCAAATCTCTCGATGTACTCCCGCACCGGTCCCTCCTGCCTCAGGGCGAAAAGCTGCTCGTGTAAGTTCCCCAAGCGGGGGTCTCTGAACTTCTCCAGCACCAAGTCTTTCAGCTCCTCCCAGCTTTGGATCTGTTGCCTCCTCTCTTTCCACTGGAACCACCCCAAAGCTCTCCCCTCCATGCAAATGGCCGCTGCCTCCAGCTTCCGTGCATCGGTCATGTGATGTACTGCGAAATATCTCTCCGCTGTGAACAACCAGGCGTGTAGATCCTCCCCAGAAAAGATCGGCATCTTCAGCTTCCGGACTCAGCAATCTCCTCCAAAGTGTCCCTGCTCGGGCCTCCCATCTGAACGGCAAGGCTGGTGATAGTGCTGCCACCTCTCATCATGTGTCTCGTACTGCCTCCCACGAGGGCCTCCGCGCCATCCCTCCAAGTCATCCCATCCGGCGTCATCTCCAAACTCAGCTCTATAGCCTCCTCCGTCATCGTAGTACACATGTCCTTCCACGGGGTCAAATCCACCACCAAAGTCACGCGACGGGTCCTCCAAATAAGGCTGAAAACCCCTCTCGCGCTGCTGTCGTCGGCCGCGCTGCTCGCCGGTCGCGTCGGGGGCCGCCATGACTCGGAAAAGTGGGCTTGGAAAGCCTGATGGGTCGTGGGAACTGGGCGCTGCTGCCCAGGGGCCCCACGGCCCTGTACGAGGCCCGCGGGGGCATGGCGGTTGCCGCCCAGGCCCGCGGGGGCCTGGCGGTGGCTGCCCGGCCCCGCAAGGGCCTGGGGGTACTCACCCAGGCCCGCATGGGCCGGGCGATGCTCGCCCAGGCCCGCGCGGGCCTGGCGCATCTCCTCTGGCCCCCCGCGGCCTTGGGGGGCCGCCGTGGCCCGTCGGGGGCCGGCGATGGTTCACTGGCCCCTGGCGACAATGAGGGGGGGTCGCCTCCCCCCTTTCCACTATCCGAGGGCTCCGTGGAGATCCCCTCTGCCTTGCGCCAATCTTGGAGACGACGGCTAGGTTGGCCGCCACCTTTTCTAGCTTCTTCCGCTCTTTGCCGCATCTTATCGCGATAATCAACCTTCCAAGGCCCTTCGTCTTCATCATCGACCAGATCCTCCACCAAAAAGCCGGTTTCCAGATCAAAGCTCCCAACTTTCTCCTTCTCCTTCTTCAAATGTGCCACCTTTTCCCCCGATTTAGGGTTTCCTTCCCCTTTGTTGTTCGCTGCCAATTGATTTAGGGTTGCCATCATTTGCACGAATTGTTCGTCGTGCTTCGCTTGATTTACCGTCAATTGGTTGATGGACGTCGTCAACTTGGCCATGGATTCATCGTTTGCCGCCAATGATTTCTTGATCCCGTCGATTTCGCTCGTGAACTTTGCCTCCAAAGCTTCAATTTTGTAGTGCGATCTTGTCGTGGCCGTTATAGATCGTCACGTGCTCTGATACCAAATTGTTAGGATCCAAGATAAAAAGACAATTTATATAGATAAAAAGTAGCCAAACACGATAATTGAGC
>CM061132.1:143277242-143306294 GCA_030789695.1 Scilla litardierei | reverse complement strand
TGGCTTCAGATTCAGCGCTACACTGTAACACCCTAGCATGCATGGTGAAAATAATATAGTTTCAATTTTCGATGATGAGATTCGAAGCCAGGATGTTTGATCTCTTAGTATGGTTGCTGCACTGTTGTCTGATAATGATACTCCCCAACATGGCAAGTTGCATGTGAATTATAGTAGTTTTGCAATTGTTTGTAAATTTGTTTGTTCATTCTTTATGTTTGTTAGTTATAAGTTAAATGAACTTTATTTATTTTTAATTGTTGCATGATACATATATGCCTTTTAAAAATTTAATATTTTGGCTTACCGATTTTACTAGATGGTACACCGTTAGAATGTTACATTTATGTTAAATTTGTTGGCAATTATATGCATATAGTATATATTTTTATTCACCATGTTATTTGATATTTACTTGGTGTCCCAGCATATCGTCTGGTATTGGTTATCTGACATCCTCCATTTAGAATCTTGGGAACACTAAACATATGTAAGTTTACATTTGAGTGCGTGTGCGTGCATATTACGTGTTTTTATAATCTGATATGAAATCCGATAGTTACAAAATATCCTCAATATATCCTTGATATCCACCATCCAATATTCTATTTTCCAAGATGACACGAGTATGACAACTGACATTTAAAACACTACTCCCTGGTACCATGTCAAAGAACCATCTTACATTAAAGGTTAGGCTTCTGATTTTTGGGCTACATTGTGTGTTTAAAAAACTTTAATGCTTAAGCACCCTAGTTCACTGTTATTTCTCTTGACTTCGTATTGTTTGGTCATATAGAATTCAATTATCCTCTTACATGACAGTGGCTCCCTCTTGCAGCTCTTGCAACATGCTCCACAGGACTTCCTTGATACGTAGTGTCTTACATATCCATGAAAATTTTGTGTAATTGACCTCTTTAGCCATTGGATCCTGATTTCTGCTTCCTGTTTTGATCATTATTATGATCAGTGTATAGTTTTTTCCCTCATTATTATGAGATCTGAGAATTTTTGGATATATGTATTTTTTAACTTTATATTTGACTTTCAGGTCACTTCACCTTGCTATTGGATCGTTATTTCTCCTTCCTACTTTCATTATTATCATCACCGTTGTCTAGATTCCCCACCTTCCTATTAGGGACAGAGCGTATCCAAGAATTTCCAATAGAAAGTAGTCGGCTCATATTCAAAGAGTAGTCGACTTCTTTACACATACATGTATACTTGCTCTAAAAACATAGGAAAAGATTTTCAAAACAGTTTATAACATAATTAAAACCTTTTTGTGTGTGTTTCTAAGTGTGCGAACTTCTAGCAAGGTCTTAATAAGCTATGACAAAAGAAAGAAAAATACATCAAATACATTATTACAATGAAGTCTATTTGATGCATTCTTGCTTACCAAGCTCTGTCTTGCTCCAATTGATCCATGACATTGTTTAGCTCATCATTAATATATTGCATGCTTCATTTGCTTTGTCTTAAGTTTCTGCACTCAAAGATGTTAGACACAACATTTGTTCATAATCAAAACCACACGGGGTGAGACTCAATATCTCAACAATGCTCTCAATAGGATTCTATGCTATATAAAAGACAATTAATCTAGCACTATATATTTTTTGGTTTCCAAATATATTCGAAGATTATTCAATTGCTAATTGGATTAGTTAAATCTATAGCTGAATATATCTTTCTTCATGGAGAAGTTGCTTCTTGGAAATATATTAGGCAAACATGTGTTTGTTACAATAACTATGGAATCTAAATCAATTTCTCTTAATATTTAGAAGCTAAATGATTAAGAAATGTTTTCATTCAATTATATACCTGATATTTTTTTTCATTAAGCGATATTACTCTTATTATGATAATAAATCTTTATTGGATAAATATGAACAAAAAATGACAAATGATACGATGAATCGGTATTTTTAGTTATGCCTTCTATCCATTAGACAATGTAAAAGTTCAAATATTATCTATTTAAAATGGATATATATGTTAGGAACTAACAAAAGATACGATTTTTATAGAGAAAATAAGTAGCTATAATAAGATAATTGAGCACAAAAGAGGTGTGCTCTCCTCCCAAGACGCCGAATATGACGTCCGCACTCGTCTACCTATGGAATCACACAATATCAATAATCAAAAGCATATGTAAAAACAAGGTGGCTACACCCTTTATATAATAGAAACTAGGGTTTAGGGGGCCTATGCGCGCGCGTGCGGCTCAAAGGGGTGGATGGGTCTGGGCGGGGGTGGCCTGGGCTTGGGCCGCCCCCTGGCCTGCGGGTATATACCCACAGGCCTGATGGGCCAGTGGGCCTATCAATACTCCCCCTAAAGAGCCACCTTGTACTCAAGGTGGAAGTCTGGAAAGCGCGCTGCCATCTCGTCCATGTCCTCCCACGTGCTATCATGCTCCGGCAAGCCACTGCAACAACACCTGTCGCCGTCCTGTGTCGCTCAACCGAACCCCCTTCAGCATCGCGGGTTCAAGTCGCATCTCCATATCAGCAGTGATGGTCTCTTGGTAATGTAGGGAAAGCGGTGTGGTCGCCAATGACCTGGCGCAACTGCAAAACGTGGAAGACATGGTGGATGGCAGATCCTGGCGGTAAGCGCAATCTGTAAGCCACCGGCCCTACTTTCCTCTCAACCTCGAAAGGCCCAAGATACAGCGGGTGCCAGCTTTTCATTCCTCCTATAAGCCACCGTCCTCTGCCTGTAGGGCCTTAGCTTCAGATACACCATGTCCTAGATCTCAAAATGTATATCCCGACGGTGTAGGTCCGCCCTAGCCTTCATCACCTGCTGTACCCTCGCCAAATGGAGCTTTAGCTCCTCCAGAATCCGGTCCCTCTCTGCCAAGTACTGCTCTACATCTGACACCGGAGTCGTCTCATGACCATAATGCAGTAAGTGCGGGGATCTGTGCCATACAAAATCCGGAAGGGTGTAGTCTGTGCCGCCGTGTGATATGAAGTATTATACCAGTATTCTGCCCATGGTAACCAATGTGCGCACTCCTTAGGGTTCTCAGAAATGAAGCATCGCAAGTAAGTCTCCACGCTCCTATTCACCACCTCTGTCTGACCGTCAGTCTGGGGTGGTAAGCTGTGTTCCGCTTCAGTGCCGTCCCATGTAGCCTAAATAGCTCCTGCCAAATTTTGCTCTGGAACACCTTGTCTTGATCCGAGACTATGGACTTTGGAGGTCCATGCGGACGAATGACCTCCCTCACAAAAACCTCCGCCACAGAAACTGCGCTGTAAGGATGCCGAAGTGGGACAAAATGGGCATATTTGCTGAGGCGGTCGACCACAACAAAAATGACAGTGTATCCACCCGACTTCGGCAATCCATCTATGAGTCTGGTAAAGATAGCGGCTGTAGTAGTCCTCCTGGAGACATAGCCTGGTACTTGTGACGCTGGCACACGTCACACTCTGCCACCATCATCGCCACCTCCTTCTTCAACCCCTTCCAATAGACCTCCCTCGTCAGCCGCTGGTAGGTCTTGAGGACCCCAGAATGTCCTTCGATAGCACTGCCGTGGAACTCCCTAAATATGGCCGGTATAAATGCAGAGGTCCTCGGAATCACAAGCCTCCCCCAGTAAAGTAGTCGCCCACCTTGAAGTGAATACCCCGGGTACTCAGTCGACCCCTGTAGAAGGGCCTCTCGTATAACTGCCAACTCCGGGACCTGCTCCACCTCCTGCTGTAGTGGGCCCCAATCCTCCAGGATAGACACTGCGAGTGTCGCTAGCTTCGCCTCCTCCCGCCGGGATAATGCGTTCGCTGCCTTGTTTTCCAATCCCGGGCGGTACTCAATCTCGAAGCTATACCCCATCAGCTTCCGCAGCCACTTCTGATGTTCCTCCGCTACCATCAGCTGCTCTAACAGGTACTTCAGGCTCCGCTGATCCGTGCGTACAATGAAGCATTGTCCCAACAAATATGGCCTCCATTTCTGTATGGACAACACTATAGCCATTAGCTCTCTCTCGTAGACCGACCGTAGTCGGGCCCTCGTGGTCAACACCTGGCTGTAATAAGCTATGTGCCGCAGCTCCTAAATCAGGACTGCTCCCAGCCCATGTCCCGATGCGCCTGCCTCTACCACAAAGGGTCTGTAGAAGTCGGGCAACGCCAATACCGGCACTGTGGTCATTGCTCTTTTCAGAGCCTCAAAAGATGTCGTCGCCTCCTCTCCCCAATGAAACTGGTCCTTCAATAACTCCGTCAGCGGCCAGGCAATCGTCCCATACCCCTCCACGAATCTGCGATAGTATCCTGTCAGCCCCAGGAAGCCCCGAAGCCCTCTGAGTGTGGTGAGATGCTGCCAATCCAGCATGGTTGCTATCTTTGCTCTATCTGCTGTAACCCCACTTGCTGATACCACGTGCCCCAAGTACTCCACCTGTGACTGCCCGAAAAGACACATCTTTCTGTTCACATATAACTGGTAGTACTGCAGCTCCTAAAACACCACCTGCAGGTGGTCCAAATGCTCCTACAGAGTACGACTGTACACCAAAATATCATCGAAGAAAACTAGTACGAATCGTCTGAGATAGGATCGGAATACCTTATTCATAAGAGCCTAATAAATGGCAGGTGCGTTTGTCAACCCAAAGGGCATGACAAGAAACTCATAGTGACCCTTATGCGTCCTGAACGCCGTCTTGGGCACATCCTCCCGTCGCATCCTTATCTGGTGGTAGCCTGACTTAAGATCTAACTTGCTGAACCAGGCTGCCCCGTGTAGCTCGTCCAGAAGCTCATCAATCACAGATATAGGGAATTTATCTGGGACCGTCTCCTTGTTCAACGCCCTGTAGTCCATGCAGAACCGTCAATTACCATCCTTCTTCTTCAATAATAATACTGGGCTGGATAACGGGCTCACACTCGGCTGGATCACCCCTGCCTGTACCATCTCTGACACCATCCTCTCTATCTCGTCTTGCTGATGCTGGGGGTATCGGTAGGGCCGCACGCTAATGGGGAACACACCCTCTCGTAGAACAATGGCGTGCTCGTGGTCCCGCGGTGGTGGAAGACCCTGAGGCTCTTGGAAGATCTCCTCAAACTGCTCCATCAGCTGATGCACCTCCCCTGGAATGAGCTGCTCTGTACTGGCCTCTGCGCCTCCCTCACCTGTCAAAGAGTACAACTCCACTAAATAACCTCCTCTCTCTGTTTGGATGGTCCTAACCATGGTCTTCAGAGAGACCAAAACCCTGCAGAGGCTGGGGTCCCCCTGGAGTATTACTGCTCTCCCCGCCTCCTGAAACTCCATCCGTAGCAGCTTCCAATTTATTGTCATCTCTCTTAACGTCTGTAGCCTGGTCATGCCTAAAATGACGTTGGTGCTCCCCAGGTCCAGAGGTAAGAAGTCTGCAATAACCTGTATCCCCTGCATGGTCAGTACCGGTCCCCTGCAAACTCTCCGGCTGCTCTCTTTCTTCGCCGTCCCCATCATCACACTGAAACTGCCGCAATCTGTCAGCTGAAGCCCCTGCTGTGCCACCACCCTCCTGAAAATGAAATTGTGGGTAGCCCTACTGTCAATGAGCACAGTCACCTCCTGGTCGCCTATCTCCCCTCTCAGCTTCATGGTATGGTTCGGTGTGAACCCTACCACGGAGTTGAGGGACACATCGCCACGTCCAACTGCTGACCCTCCAGCTCCTCATCTGCCTCAGCTGCATCCTCCTCGACATTAGCCTCGTCGTCGTTGTCCTCCAACAGAATCACTTGAAGCTTGCGCCCCGCACACCGATGGCCTGGTGAAAATCGCTCATCGCACCTGAAACACAAACCCTTCTGCCTCTTTTCCCTCATCTCAGCGTCTGTCATGCGTCTGAACTGCCCTCCAGCCAATGGTGCACTACCCTTCTCCCCAGTCTTCTCTCTGCTCGTCTGGGCCGCCACCGTAGAGGTCCCTGCTTCTCCAGCCCCAGACGGGGCGCCTGTTGGACTTTTTGCCGGCGCTTCACTAAAAACGCTGGCAAATGCTAGACTTTTTCTGGCGCTTCACTTAAAACACTGGTAAATGCTAGACTTTTTCCCGCACTTTACTAAAAACGTTGAAAAATCTAATTAACAATGTTTAAAGTAAAAAAGAAAAAGTCCAACTAGTGCTATTGTAATTTCTCATGAAAAGTGTTTCTTGTAATTTTTTTAATATATTGGTTAGCTAAGACCGAAAGCTAAAATAAGTGGGATGCCGCTTCTTTTTTCAGATCCCGCTCAAAATCCCCAAACCACGAATTCATCCACCCTAAAATCTTAATCAAAAATACCCAAAGCCCCAGCGCATGCTTCCTCACAAGAGATGAAACGGCTTCACTCTTTCCCCTCTTTCGTCTGACGCCCGTAACCTTATTTTTTTCATCACCTCTATCCTCATGATCAGCTCGCAAGATAGAAGCTCGATTTGTAGCCAATGCTTCTCGAAGCATGCATTCAGCAATTCAGCCTCGTAAAATTGCTCCTTGGGCCTCAGGCACCCATCTAGTCTTCATCGTTCTTAAAAAGCCTAACGAAACCCTAATTCTTTGATCGGAAACCTTAACTCATTTTTTTGTTTGAAATGGCAAGGTATAGATCTCATCGCCGGCGGCAGGAGCAAGAAGGCGAATCACACTGCCCCCAAATCGCAAGACGAGTATTTTGCTGGAAGGGGCAAGAAGACCGATGGCTAATTCGATGGTGGTTTTACTGGAAGGGGCTTTGAAGCGATTACATCAGTGGACAAAGTTCAAGGAGATCGGTGCTGCCGCCCGTCGAGTGACATGATTCTGAAGTAAAAATCAAAACTTTTGTTCTTTATTTTTATTTTTATTTTCAAGTAATTTTTATTATTGCTTTTATCTGTGTGTTTGTCCCCTTAAAATGATGCGACATGTTCATTGGTGACATTGAGTTGGTTGAAAGAGAATTACAGTATGAGGTTCTTGATAATGGATCAATCTGATATTTGTTTCGTTGAATGATATGATATGATTAATTTATATGTTGTCTTGGCGGGGACAGTGTTGTCTTTATCTTTGGATCATCTAATCTTATTTGACAGTTGGGTGTTTCGATATCAATCTGGGTATTTTACTGGCTCGATTTCCTTAAATTTGTTTTGAAGGTATCAGTGGTGAAACTACTGGAGAAGGGACTCACAATTTTTTTGCATCATCTGAAGGTGCTGCATTTTTGAGCTTGTGAAGCCTTGAGATATCATAAACCAACACCAATTCAGGTATTTTGTGCCTTCGTGTTTTTCCAATTAAAACTGAAATGCCATGATTGATAGGATGGACTTGGTTTGTTGTTTTATGTGAATGGTTTTGAATATCCTGAGAATATTTGTGATCTCCCCCTTCTTATGCATCCTGAGTCTGATCATTCACTTGTCATGAGTTTCTAGATGCATAGCTTATTTCTATATGATTGTCAGATTAATGGGACCCCCTATGCTTTCTCTTGCGGTAATAATTATCTACTTCGTTTGAGTTGAAAGTTGCAGGCACACATTCGCTGTTCAAATTTATGATTTCTTGTGTTTTGCTGATTATGCTCTGTCCTGAGTTGTTTTGTCTGGCTTGTGAGCCAAGGTTCACTCACTGCTTTCCTTGAATAATCATTTTACATCTTTCATCCTACAATGTGATATTGCCAAGATTTGTTGCTGGCTTTCCTGCCGTGTGATGTATTTATCGTTCTGTCTTGAATGCAAGGTCTACACATCTACATGTGTAGATTCTAAACCATGCATATACACATGATTATATTTAACCTGATTATATACAACCCGATCTATGGAACAAACACTATTGGTTCTCACATCAACAACGAGATGCTTGAAATATGAATTTATCTTTGCTTGACGGAGGAGGAAGTCTATGCACCGGATCTATCTTACGTGTTCATCACATAAGTATTTTACGAGATGGCTTCTAAGAACAGGAAGTAGCTTAGAGTACGCAAAGAAGTAGCTATCTCCTTGAGATATTTTTGTATTTCTGACAATGTCCTACTTGTGGACCTTTAAGTTCCAAACTTTGATCTCATCCACAAGCAAGTGTAAATCCTTGTATGATCATGATTGTGCTGGCCCAACCTTAGGTTTTCATTAAGTTTGTCCCAAGGGAGGCCAAATCATATCTTGGTCACAAGGGTCTTCTAGCTGCCAATGCTAGCTAATCAGATTCGGATCCAGGTTTCGAACCTAACCTGATTGTCAGTATACTCAAAACTCGATCAACACATTGCATTATAGATTCCTTTTGTTCTTAGATGAAATCAATCTCTCTACCATGCGACATACATTACTTAAAGATAAAATGTTTTTGTATTACTTACTGATGATGGTTACAAGAGAAGCACATATATATAATACAAAGGTCATTATTGTGCACAGGAACCCAGGAGTCAGCACACTAAACAAAGAGACACATGTACGTGAAACGAAGAGACGAACACATTATCCTAAGAGACACACAATAACCAAAGATAATAAATATTTATCTTAATGCAGCGAACCATTGAAGTTTATGGAGGTAGAACTAGAAATACTGACCAGATCATACAATTGTCTTTGGCCCTAACTTGGCATGTTGTTCTCGCTATCAAATGTGTTATGTGTTTCTGCTTTTCTCATTTCACCATCAATCATATTTAGAGATCTTATATCATAACATTCTGTTATTGTTTATGATTGCAGGGCCGAGGATCTCCGTAGGCCATTTGGGGCAATATGGACCTCTAAAGGATATTTATTTACCTCGTGACTACTATATATGGGTAAGTTGGCTAAGCTGGCTGTTTGATGGTTTTAAGTCATGGTCCCCATGTCGGCACATAAATATGAATGATACACATGAGCACCTACACTTTTATGGGTAAGGCTTACTTGTGCCTGGCTGAACAAACTTAGTGTTTGGGCTCAAGTATAAAATTATGTGCCAGGCAATCAAATTGGTGTATTTCACTCTTTTCATTTTGATCTGGAGGCAATCTAGCTGGTGTATTTCACTTTTTTATTCAATTTGGAAATGTTGACTTATGGAAATTCATGTGCTTGTATCTTTTCTATACGTAGTTTGTCAGGGGAATAGATGATTTATGGTGATAGTGACAGAGGAAGTGACAATTACTCATGGTACTAAAAATCTTCACAAATCATAATATTCTCCTCATATACATTTTGTTATCTGTATATCTAGATGAACATTGTGGGGAGCCAGTGTTGCGATGCCCACTATTGATCTGTGGTTTGTGGGATCAGCTTAAAATTCGTACCTGGATAAATAATTTACCCTTGCCATAGATTATGTATGTATGTATGTATGTATGTATATGTATTTATATGTATGTATGCATATTCCTCATGTATGTATTTATGTATGTATGTGTATGTATACATATACTTGTTCCTGAAGACAGCAAATTTTGTGGGTGAGGGCATGTGGCCATACGATAAGGTGTTCATACATTACTGGATGCCACATACTTGTCCCTTAATTTTGCAGCCAACCCACATTTGGAAAGCATCGACATAGTTGCTCTGCAAATGCCTAATATGTATGACTTGAAGTGCCCAAGAAAAGCAATTGCTTTCTTCAAATCCTTGTCACGATCAAAATAAAGACCAAATAGTCTCCAGCAGGCAAGGGCCATCCTCATTGTAAAATATCGTGAGTAAAAAGCAAAGAAATTGTTCCTTGATTCTTATTATTTTCTCATCAAATTGCATGCATCCTTCATCTAATTGCATTCTTAAGCCAGGCTTATTCATATATATGTTACTCTTATTATTAGAGCCTCTTGTGTAATCTTTATTGTATGGGCATGGAATACTTTTTGAGCTTAATTCTTAGTTCTCACACTACTGTATTCATTTGAGTGGATAGATAAGATATTCACATCACTAGGGTAAGTACATTGGTGAAAATCCAGGTACTAGAGAGAGTCTTTGTATAAAGTCCTATCAATAATAAGGATGGCAAAATGCATCAAAGGAACTGGTTGTGAAGATTGTTTCATGCCATACAAGAGCATCTCAACTGACAAACTTTCAAAAACTTTTTCTGAGGAACAAACCTTGTAGATTACTTCAAATACGTTCTTATCAAGAATACAAGGAAGAAAAGCATTCTTAATATTCACATGATGTAATGCTAGTGATAAGTAGCGACAAGCGAATAAGTAACCGCACTGAAATCATCTGAGCTACCAAAGAGAATATATCCAAATATTTCATACCATACACCTATGAGCAACCCACTGTGATAGGATGTACTTATCAACTTGTTATGCCATGATCCTTTCATGTATCAATTTGTTGTGAAAATTTATTGTAAAAGGCAATGCAATTTTAGGGGTAACAAAATTAGTGTGCTATCTATATTATATCTGTTAGTACAATTAGATGTGTGTGCACTTTGGTGTACATGTGAAAACACTTTATGATAATTTTTGTCACTTATTATATTAGACTGAACATGCCTTATGTTAGGAATAATTATGGCTATGCTGTTATCAAAAGTTATGAACCACATGAAATGATTATATTATTTGTACGCTCTGAATTAGCTTGCTTCCATTTTTCAGACTAATTGAAATTTTCTTTTACTTTCACATGTCTACAACAGGTCTCTTATGCTAGTAGCAGGCCATCATGTAACTCAAGTGGAGAAAGTTACCTAGCAGCATATGAAAATTAGCTTTGGGATGAAAAACTTGTCATTTGTTGTTAAATGCAGACTTATCATATTATGTTTGACTTTATTGTATTTTGTTTAGATGATGGATCATGGAAAAACTTATTGTATTTTATATGGATGATGGATGAACTTATTGCATTTTGTGTGGATGATTTAACTTAGAAATACTTATTATAATTTGTGTAGATTATGTATTTTTCAAAAATTTTATTTTATCATAATTTTCCAAATTCTAAATCTGTGAATTAAAAAAGAGAACATGTTTTAAATATAATATAAAAATGCAAAAATAATAGCGGTGGTTTTGGAAATTTATTACATTTCTCAGCGTTTTAAAGAAATGTTGATAAAAGTTTTCAGTAAAGTCGGTGTTTTTTGGAAATGCCATTAAATGTCACATAAGCATTTGCCAATTGTCTCATAAACATTTTACAACATTTTACGAAAACGTTTCTAAATGTATTAAAAATGCAGTTAAATAGTATTTACCAACCGTTTCATGAAAACGCCGCTAAATGTACTATAGGCATTTCCCAACGTTTTAAGGAAGCACAGGTAAATGTATTATAGACATTTCTCAACGTTTACAAGGAAGTGGCCGGTGAATGGTAATAGGCATTTCCCAACGTTTCAAGAAAACGCCGAGAAATGTCTTGGGTATTTCCTAACGTGTCATGAAAACGCCGGCAAAAGTGGTCATTTTGCGGCGTTTTACCAAAACGCCGAGAGAAACATTTAGCAACACCTACTTTTCCCAACGTCTTTGCGGCGTTTCGTAAAACGCTGGGAAAACATTTGGCCAGCGCTTCAAAAACGCTGGGAAATGTTTAAAAAAACGCTGGCAAATATTCTTTTTTTAGTAGTGGGGTGCCTCTCGATATCTGGCTACTGTAGCCGCTCCTGACCTGCCTATCCTCTGTCTGTGCATCCTCTACCATCTGTGCCATCTCTATGACCTCAGAAAGCCCCCTGGGCTTGTAGGGTCTCACTGCGGCGCGGAGGCTGGGTCACAGCCCCTTCAAGAAGGTGTCCTCCAGTGACTCGTCAGACACGCCATGTACTCGCCTTGCCAGTATCTCAAATCTCTCGATGTATTCCCGCACCGGTCCCTCCTGCCTGAGGGCATACAGCTGCTTGTGTAGGTTCCCCAGACGGGGGTCTCTAAACTTCTCCAGCACCAGGTCCTTCAGCTCCTCCCAGCTACGGATCTGCTGCCGCCTCTCCGTCCACTGGAACCACCCCAAGGCTCTCTCCTCCATGCAAATGGCTGCCGCCTCCAACTTCTCAGCCTCAGTCATGTGGTGTACCGCGAAGTATCTCTCTGCGGTGAACAACCAGGCATGCTGATCCTCCCCAGAAAATAGTGGCATCGTCAGCTTCCGCACCCTGCACTCTCCCCCAAAGTACCCCTGCTCAGGCCTCCTCTCCTCTCGGCGATGCGGACGGTAGTGATGTTGATGCTGTAGGGATTTGATGATAAAAAGAGGATTTTTATTGGAAACTCCTCTCGTCCTGGGTCTCGTACCGTCTAGGTGGCACTCCCCCGTGACCCTCATAGCCTCCTCGGTAATCTCCAAACAGATATGATTGGTCCCCACCGCTTTCAACGACGTTTAGAAAACTATCGTCGGGTCAAGGTGGGATCCACAAGGCGTCGTCGGGCCCCACAAATAATTTGGATCTGGATCTGAAGATTCCAGATCTGGATCTGAAGATTCCAGATCTGCATCACCGACAGCCGCCGCCTTCTGATTTGAATCTGAAAATTCCAGATCTGGATCTGATAATTCCAGATCTGAATATGATAATTCCATATCTGCATCGCCGACAGCCGCCGCCTTTAGATTTGGATCTGAAAATTCCAGATCTGGATCTGGAGAAGATTTCAGATCTGGATCTGGAGATTTCAGATCTGGATCTGAAACTTGAAGATCTTTCCTCGTCGACAAAGGTGGCTCCTTTTTGCTTGGATCCACCTTCGGTGCTAGATGCGCAACCAACGCCGCTATAGCTTCCGTTAATTCCGACAATTTCTCCTCCGTTCTCTCTTGGTTCGCTTTCATCTCTCCTCGGATCTCCGCGGCCATCTCGGCGCATTCCTTCCTCATGTCGATGAACCCTTTGCTGATTTGGGCTTCCATCCGTTCAACCTTCTCCAATGCATCGATCCGCTCCATAGATCGTATGCTCGCCATGGATCAACCTCGCTCTGATACCAATTGATGCGTTTCGCTAGGGATTTGATGATAAAAAGGGGATTTTATTGGAAACTCAGATCTGAAATTAAAAGAAACCCTACTACAATTTAACTACTCGCTAATTAACGGCTAGAAAACAATTATTAACCTAGGGAGAAAAGCCAAATCCTAATACAATTAATCTAAGGGGATAAATAAAATAACTCTCACAATTTTCGCATGCCCCATTAGTGCCGGCTCACCTCCCTTAAATAGACAAAAACACACATATTTGTTCTTTTACCAAAATGCCCCCAGCTTGTTATTTCCAGCCGCATCAGATGTCTCCTCTCGTCCTGGGTCTCGTACCGTCTAGGTGGCACTCCCCCGTGACCCTCATAGCCTCCTCGGTAATCTCCACGTCGGCCATCGAAGTCGTCCCACCCTGCATCATCGCCGAACTTTGCCTCGTAGCCACCCCCGCCGTCAGAATTATGACCTCTCCCGTGTCCGTCTCCGTGAAAGGGGTCCTCCGCTGCTGGCCGCCGTCCTGAAGGGTCGAAAAACCCACCCAAAAGCTGTCCCCGGGGGTCCTCTCCTCTGAAATTTGCCCTCCGATCCTCTGTCCGCTGCCCGGTGGGCTCGAAAACCCCCTCGAGGGTCTGTCCGTGTCCGTCGGCCCCCTGGCGCCTGCCGGGGGTCCCATCCCCTGCGCAGACTGGCAGGGGCCTGCCGGCCTTCAGGCAGGCCCGGCGGGCCCCTCCGGTCCCCTCACAGGGCCGACAGGCCCTGCCGGCCTTCCGGCAGGGCCTGCAAGCCCTGCCGGAGGTCCCGCAGGGTCGTCGGACCTGGCGGGCCCCGGCAGGGCCCTGTCGCCCCTGCCGGGGCTCGCGGCTGGCCGGGGGGTCCCCTGCCCCTCTCCCGCGGCGGCCGCCCCCCAGTGGTCGTGGGGGGCCGGCCGCCCTTCCCCGATGCCGCGCGGCTCCCAAGATGGGCGGCTAGGGCCGCCGTCTTTCCTTTGGCTCTCTACCGCCTTCCGCCGCACCTCCTCGCGGTAGTCGACCCTCCATGGCTCCTCGTCGTCTTTCTCGACCAATTCCTCCACGTAATAGGGTTGATTTTGGGTAAAAATCTCCGCTTTTTCCTTCTCCTTCTTCAAAGGTGCCGCCTTTGGTGTCGGATTAGGTTTCCTTCCCCTTTGTTGTTTGTCGCCAATTGATTTAGGGCTCCCATCAATTGCGCAAATTGATCGTCGTGCTTCGCTTGATTTGACGCCAATTGGGAGATGGATGTAGTTAATTTTGCCATGGACTTATCGTTCTCTGCCAACGACTTTTTGATTGCCTCGATCTCGCTCGTGAATTTCGCCTCCAAAGCCTCAATTTTGTCTTGCGATCTTGTCGAAGCCGCCATGGATCGTCACGTGCTCTGATACCAAATTGTTAGGAACTAACAAAAGATACGATTTTTATAGAGAAAATAGTAGCTAGAACAAGATAATTGAGCACAAAAGAGGTGTGCTCTCCTTCCAAGACGCCGAAGTGAACGTCTGCACTCGTCTACATATGGAATTACACAATATCAATAATCAAAAGCATAGGTAAAAACAAGGCGGCTACCCCCCTATATAATAGAAACTAGGGTTTGGGGGGCCTATGCGCGCGCGTGCGGCTCAAAGGGGCAGATGGGTCTGGGCGGGGGCGGCCTGGGCTTGGGCCGCCCCCTTTGGCCTGCAGGTATACACCCGCAGGCCTGATGGGCCAGTGGGCCCATCAATACTCCGGCGGATGGGTCTGGGCGGGGGGCGGCCTGGGCTTGGCCCCCCCACCCCACCCGCAGGCCTGATGTGCCAGTGGGCCCATCAATACTCCGGCGGATGGGTCTGGGCGGGGGCGGCGTGGGCTTGGGCCGCCCCCCTTGGCCTGCGGGTGTATACCCGCTGGGGGCCCATCAATATACTAAACATAATTGAGTGGGTCCACAAACCAAAGGTCTATGTAATGATATATTTCATAAATTATCGAGGGGGATGGGTTTAAGACATATGATGTCACCTTGGCTGGAACTATTTGGGTGCGCTGACCATACAAGAAAGGTTCAATGGTAAAAACATGCCGCAACGAGTGACATGTAAGAGCAATCACTTCGTGTTGTACTTCTACCCTTCCATATGACAAAGAGTGCTCAAAGAGAAGTGAACAATTTGAAGCGTATGCATGCTTAACAAATCCATAATATTTTCAGCACCGTTACCTTTACCTTCTACATGGTATTTTCAGCACCGTTATCCATAATACTTTATTCTTTCGTCAAAATTGAATTAGTGGGAGATTGTTGGATAAATCAATTTTGTAACTTCTCAAATCCTGTTTAAAACTATTCAAGGTAATTTAATTCTCTCTGAAGTAATTTAAATTTTATAACTCATAAAACCTCATTCAACTCTCTGTAATTGATTCAAATCTCTTTACGTTAATTCAAATTTTGTAACCCTAAAATCTTATTTAATTGTATTTTCTCTCTTCAATATATATTACTGTGACATTCTCATGTTCAACATGTGCGTGAGGTAAGACTAGTCGATAATACGTTTGGGTTGGAAAACAAAATAGAGTAGGACAATGAAGTTCTCATCTAAGTTTTAAAAAAAAAATACCAACTTCCTCAAATTTCCACAATCACCGAAACCTATTTATAGTCATATTTGATCGTTCCTTCCCAACTTTTGATCGTGAGAGCGGCTGATATTGATTCAGAGTCCAACCTCAAAGTTTGCAGTTACCGTACAGAACAACAAAGAGTCAGTTGAATCCTTGAGAAGTTGATTCATCATAAACCGGCAAAGAAAAGGAATCACTTCTCACGGGAACAGCTCTAGCTCGCATTGACATTCATGCTAGAATTTTTATTTATTTATTTATGTTCTAATTTTATTAATTGTGTTGGTAGATAGATTTTATAAACTTACTATTTCACAACAATTAATGCTTAATTTCAGCAAATAAAATGCTAGCTTATACCCAACCCCCATTCTTGCAGTCTGCTTCATCTCATCAGACAAATACTGTACTCACGGTAGAGGACAGACCATGGGGACAAGCCCAACCGGAAAAAAAAGGAGCAAGTTGGTGGCCGGCTGCAATTTTACCTTTCTAATGGATCTTACTGGCAACAAGTTCTTTTTGTAACAATACATTGAAAAACAGAAATCGAACTCTCCACGTCTGACAACGGAGCGATGACAAATACCACTAAGCAAACATGTTCTTACTAGCTGGAGAAGCGTCGCTGTATTCGATATGTGCGGTCGCAGCATGTCGTAGTTTTGTCAGCTAAGTTACGGCTAATAGTTCTGCTCCATACAATTTTGTCTTAACCCTTCGCTGCAGCTTTTCACGCATGGGTCGTTTTATGGCCGTACTTGACATTTCAAGTTCCTGCAGCTCTACGTATTATTATTACATAGTTTTTATGACATTTACAGGAAAAACACTTCACCAAGTATATATATGCACACAATTCTATATATGTTATTCATTCCCAACTTGTTACAAATGCATTCAACTCCTGAATTTTTAAGATGCTTAGCATATCTGTTAGCTGGCTTGTGAAGCTGACATGGTTTCAATCATATTCTTCTTACTATTTTATCAAATAATGTGACATGAAATTTCAGAGATATTGTGGTGGCAGCAGTGTGGCGGGGATCGGTGTTTCGTGGACATGTGGTGGATTCAGATTATGTCCCGCACAGATCAACAATGGGCGATGAAACAGAGTGGGCACCGGTGCTATAGTTCGATTCGGAATCGGATTTGGATCCGATTCAGATTAATCGACAAGCCCACAATCTATATAAGCGGTGTTTTGACTTGGTTTTTGTAGCAATTTTTTTAGTGATTCTTGTGCGGTTTTCTTTGTAAAGTCCCCCCTAGCTGTATCTACAAAGGGCACAATGAGGGCATTGGAGGGCTTAGTTGAGAGGTTTACTTCAAGGCGGCCATCGGGCCGGGCCGGGCCGGCCCGACCCGGCTTGAATTACAAGCCGGGCCGGGCCGGGCTGGCTCGGGGGGTGGAAAGCCCCCCAAGCCCGGCCCGCGGCCCACGGCCCGGCGGGCTACGGGCCAAGCGAGCCGGGCTCGGGCCGGCCCGTTTTTTAAGAGTTAAAAAAAACTTAAAAAAATAGAATTTTTTTTTTAAAATATGTAAAAACAATATTACCTCATTATAAATTTTTTTAACATTAGTAAAATATTTTATATGTCTTATATATTTTTTAAACATTTAAAATACTTATTAGCTAATGTTTTCTTATTTATAACAAATTTTTTATTACTTATAACTTGTTCTAAAGAAGTAAAAATAAGTTTAGAATGATATTAAAGTTTTAACAAATTTATAAGACCTATATAAAATATTTTACAAAGGTTAAAAAAATTTAAATTTACTTATATTATTTATAAAACTAAGTTATATAATTTAGCTCGAAATTCACGAAGGTCCCGGGTTGAACCTTTAAATTTTATTAATTAAATTTTTTTTGAGGGGGGACTTACATTGGCCAGTCTTACCCCTCGTACAATGGCCAACACATAGGACTTCTACAAGCTAATACAAGATAGAAAATAACAATACATGAAAAAAAAGAAAATCATTCATCGTCAGTCGCTTCGTCCTCAGAATCTTCTGAAAGGTCCTTTTTATCTTGTGTGCGGTCTTCAGCATGAAACCAGTCCTTTGCACATACCGCCGCTTCAACTACATCTTCTTTAAGCCTTGATCTCCTATCACTCAGAACCCTGCCACTTGCACTAAAAGCAGACTCGGACGCAATAGTAGAAATATGGATTGATAACAGATCACGAGCCATAATGGTAAGAATTGGAAACCTAGGTTCATACATTTTCCACCAGCCCAAAATGTCAAAATTTGGATCATCCAATTCTTCCTCAGTGAAAGGATAAGTAATTTCTAAATACTTGGACAACTCATTAGACGAACTTTCTGAAGCTACGGTTTTTGTTTTTTCTTCCCCAAAATCTGCCTCAGTTTGCATGTAATATTAGAACTAGCAGGAACAGAAGAAGTGTTTGATGAAGTTCCATATCTAGCCTCATAAGTCGCAAACAGAGCTCTTAAGCTAGTTTTAAAATGCACTATATGATCTTCAACTTCAAATTGCATGTTTTCATAAAAGGTTTCTAATAATCCAACTACTGAATCCTCTTTAAATCTTGGATCAAAAACCTTAGCTAATGAATAAAGCAAAGGAACATGCTTCCAATATTTTGCTAGCTTAGTATCCATTTCTTCGATCATTGGTTGAAGAATAAGTGTAGTGTCCGTAGTGCCTCTATACCTAGCTAAAGTGTCTGAAATTATAACCAATTGACCAAGGCCTAAAATGGATGTTGAGTAATACATACCCGAAAATTTGTTTGTAGCATAATAAAAACCCTCAAAAAAATCGCATAGCTGCTCAATTGTTTTCCACTCTAAATCAGTAAGGTTGAAATCCGTCTCATACGGAATGTGTGTACTAGCAAAATAACTAAGCTGCATCTTGTTTTTAAGCAAGCAACGCATCATAAGATACGTTGAGTTCCACCTATGTGGAACACTATATGTAAACTTCCGGTAAGGAAGTTGGCAATTTCTACATACTTCTCTGTATAAACTTCTCTTATTGATAGAAGATTGTATGTATAACGTAAGGTTCCTACCCTTTTCTACCCAATCAGCAGCAAATTTAAGCTCATTCTGTACTATCAAGTTCAAGATGTGACAAACACATCGCTGATGAAATAAAAGACCGTCCAGATCAGGGTTCAGGTTTTTTTTAAAAATGATATCAGAGTTGTATTGTTAGATGCATTATCAAGTGTAAATGAAATGATTTTATCAGAAATGCCATACTCACGAATAACAGACATAATCACATTAGCAATAACAACACCAGTATGACCAAAAGCTAACAATTTAAAACCGATAATCATCTTATGAATAGTATAGTCGTTGTCTACATAATGTGCCGTAACACATATGTAGGATAACCCCCATTTCGTTGTCCATATGTCGGACGTTAAAGCTATCCTAGATGTTAAGGCCGCAAAAGTTTGAATCATTTTAGCTTTGCCAGCTTCAAAAGCTGCCATAATATCTCTTCTAAGTGTGTTTCTAGGCACCTTTTTAAATGCGGGGTTCAGTCCTACTTGGTTAAAACGTTCTACTGAGGAGCTTTCCCCATAACTTAAAGTTAATTCTTGGCATAGAACTAGTCTAGCCATCTCCTTTCGCATTGTGTCCGAAGAATACGAAAAAGCAGACAAAGAGCTAGAATTAGCTGTTAAGTTTAACGTTGTTTGTCCAGCCTCTCTTTTTATGTGCTTCTGTGTGTCTTTTCAGATGTGTTGTGCCATCTTTGGCTGCGCAATTGAAATCTGATCTACAGATTTTGCAAAAAGCCCTAAGTCCTTTTCCCGGCACTGTTTCTAGTGAATAGTTATCCCAAACAGCAGTGAGATGCAGAAGTGTAGAGGTAGCAGCCATATCTTGAGAGCGCCGTGAGATGAGAGCAATAGCTTGAGAATATAGAGAAATTTGAGAGTAGAGAATTTTAGAATCGTGAAGAAATTGGTATGAATGGGTGGGGTATTTATAGGATTTCTTAAGGACAAAAAGACCAAACTAACCCTCCAATATAACCGTTTTATGGCTGTTGAGGATGTTTTTTGGTCATTTTGGCCAAAATTGACCAAACTACCCTCCAATTTAGCTGTTTATATCTGTTGGGGAGGGGGGTATTTTGGTCAAAAAGACCAAAAAAAAACCCCAACAGCCATAAAATGGCTGTTGGGAAGGGGGGGCAGGTCGGGCGGACCGGACCGGCCCGGCGGGCCGAGGGCTGGGAAAATGCCCGGCCCGCCGGGCGGGCCGGGCCTGGTCAACGGCCCGGCCCGGGTTGACCGGGCCGGGCGGGGCCGGCCCGAAGTCCGGGCCGGGCGGGCCGGGCTTCGGGCCGGCGGGCCATTTGGCCACCTTGAGGTTTACTCCATAATTTATTCTCCGATTTCCTAGCGGGTTTGGTTCTTTTCCCTTCAACCAAACACCATACCATGTAATTCAAAGATATTGAATCATTAGTGATATCTCTAGATGTACACCAATTACTGGGTAGAACCAGTATTAATCTTTGTTTTCAGTTGTGTTGCAGGTTTTGTAGCAAATCGTCGTTTGTTTTGGTCGTCGTCCGGGGAGTTATTGATTGAGGTGATCGTCATCTCTCATCTCCCCCAACAATATATTACACTTTGTCATGATAACATCATAAAGCACCATGATTTTTATTCAGAACCTGAATTTTTGAGGCTACCGTTAATGGTATTGTCAATTGTGTGGGATAAAAAAATGATAGTCTGCTTTCGAGTGTTTCCGGTAGATGGAAACAAAAGGTTCATGGTTCATAAAATATTCAGTATTTTTGTTATCTTGTCTAACCTATCAGTTTGTATGTTTATTGCAGCCTATCACGGTAACCTTTATTATATATATGCATTCTCCCCAAACAAATATACTTGCAGACAAGTTAAATACACACCACAAACTTCCATAGGGTCAAATTTGGGTTGCTGGATATTATTCTGTTGTACTAGTCCAACACTGTTGAACATACAGGCTGTATGTGCACGTGCATACCAAAAATCACAGCTTGCCGCCTGAGTTATAATAAATAGAATGATAGGTCATGAACAAAGACGTGTCAGAATGAAGACCAGACCCAATGATGACAAGACACTAGAGAACTTGTCCCCCCTTTACCCATTACAATTTAATTGTCGGCGTTGGAGCGGATCTCGTCTGCACCAAGTCTGGCTTCTTGGGGATGCCTGATGGCTCGTGTACTCGGGTAGTAACGGACACTCACAGACATGCACCAGGTCTCGATGGCCATGAGACGTGAGCATGCAATTGGCAGACGCTGTCACAACGTTGTCCCGTCTCTTTCATTCTTCGCTCACGTCGGAGAGAAATCAGCGTCGTCACTTTCACAGGCCCAAGAAATCGGTGTGCTTGCGTCCGTGCATACACCGTCTTGGTGTAGATAGTAGCCTCCACGATTAATGTGAACAATCAGTGATCTGTCAAGAACGTTAATGAGCGAATTAGGAAGGGGAGCAAATTAGAACTCTTGTTATTTAAACTAATCGAGCGGATAAATCCTAGTCACATCAGATACGAACTTGTCGGTTTCTTAACCGAGCGGATTGATCCAGATGCCGCGTCCAAATTATGATTAACAATAATTCCAAGAGTTGTTAAACAAAATTACAATGTTCTGCAGAAGAGATAAAGCACTTTGATCATATCTACAATAGTCCTGTATAAACCAATTAAAGGCAAAATTAAAGGAAAGATGAGTTCATATTACAGTAATGCGTACTTGCCCTACGTGAGTTTTCCGTGCGACGTACATCAGAGAGCCGCTCCAACGTCTGTTCGCTGCTTGCATGGAAGTTGCATTCCGTGCATACATGTCTTCGGTGTAGTTATCTTTAATTGTATCAACTTCACAATTATTAACGAGATGGTCCCTTGCCCTAGAGACTCCTAAACAATATTAGCTGGCCTTCAGATCATATAGAACCAAAAGAACAAAGTGGAAGACGACGTGAGACTCGTACAAAGCCAAGCCAAGCCAAGCAAAATGTACTGCTCATCTCTGATAAGAAGAGAACACTGAACTGCTCAGAGATGGAAAGATTGTGGCAGATATATATTCTGCCATATTGCTAGTTGAACATCTCAACAGTTTATTTTAGCTGAAACAAGTCAGAAATATATATGTAGCATCACAATGATATAAAGATTTCTGAACAAACATGATGCTGAGAACATGCGTATGCGAGTTGCATGCCTCAACTTACTCATATTTTGCCGTTGAAAATTACCGTACTATTTTCACATCTTTAATAAAAGCCCCAATTTATGTTAATGCACTTACTACCAGTTCATTCTTTATGTTTATGCTTCTTTTCAAATCATGTACATAATACAAGACAAAATGAAGTGCACTAACACAACTTTTTTGGGGACCTTCAATAGCTTGCATTATATTAATTTATTTTCGTCGTTCTCTTCTGTTTTGATGTTCTCACTTGTTAGTACAATTCGTATACATGCTGCTGGGACCTCTCTCTTTTGATACGATACAAATAATTGGAAGCATGCATGCATGTAGATGAACTAGAAAATTAGTTTTATAGGCTTAAATGCAGGAGATAAGTAATCCTGACATGAGTGTGATTCTGGATAGAGCCCAATTGTTTGGAGCCTACGAAGTGGTCGTCACTGCCTCAAACAGGTAACGAAGGCCACTAAAACAACTTCACAGATATATATATGCTTACAACCACAAGTTATCGTAGCATGGTGTCAAAGACTACCTTCTACTAGACGCACAGGCCAAGTTCCATGCATTTTAAGATGGACATGCGTAGACCATGGACCTAGAAATAGGGCATTATGGGCAATCAAACAATCAAACGAGCGCTTCAAATCATTAGAGGGACCTATCTATATGAACTAACCTAAGTCATGAATCACCATAAGATGTTGACGACAATGCATTACTGATTTGCAAACACATGAATGTTCGTTGATGTTAAAGCTGTTACTACAATCCAAAAGATCCATAAAGTTTTGGCTCAACTAATCGTGGAGTCATGCAACTCCAGAGCATCTTGTTAGCCTGACTGAACACAGAACACAAATGTAGGAAAGAGTACAGCTTTTGGGCATTGCTGTCCATGGCCTACAATGGCATGTGGCACTGAAAGAGATGAACGCAGAGTCCATAGATGCTGATGCATGTGGTACACAATGACTCGCCTTCAAACAATGAAGGCAATTAAAACAAACGACACTCGTTTCATCCTTTTAAGATGGACAAGTACAGGCCATGGACCAAAAAAATAGGGCGTCATGGGCAACCTTACAATCAGAAGAGGGACCAATCTCAACCAACGGAATGTCATCAAACTAAATAGGACCAACCTAAGTCATCATTCACATACTTACAATAAAAATACTGTCACTAAATTGGATATTGGTTCAAGAGCATGAAGCACACGCCAACATTTAGCTGCCACTTGCAATCTTTCTGAACTCGTCGAGTCAGTAGAGCTGGCTACCTTTTCATGTCCTGTTGGATGTGTGGTGACACATCCCAACTATGCCCATGCACCTTGGCTCAAACATCCCCCCTTGAAGCCATACAATCACTTTTGCCCTTAGCAAATGCAAAATGATTAGCCTTAAAGTCTTGTGACATCAACACGTAGGAGGACACGTTTGTTTAGTCCACTCAAGTGGAGCTCTGACTAATTGTCTCATATATATCATCTTGATTCAATCATTATGCAGTTAGGATGCGAGGTTGCATCCACAATAATTTTATCTCAATATGCCATACCGTGTAATCCAAAGATATTGAAAAATTAGTGATCTCTTCAACTAGACGTATACTAAGTACTGGGTGGAACCAGTATAAATCTTTGGTGTCAGGTACATGATTTTGTGTGTCTGCCCTTGAGGCAATTTATTTCTACGTATATGTACATACATCTTGATCGAATAAGAGTAAGCTGTTTGGTAAAAATTTACCTAAGTAAATAATAATGTAGTCTCATTAGAACTTAGGTAAAGTCCTAAGACTCAATGCGAGGTCAAACAAGTTTCGAGATGGAGATCTCGATCATGAAGAAGTGCTTGACCTTTTGTAGCATAAGTCTGAAATCATTCGTGGTCATAGATGTTTCGAGAAAAGGATATCGACACATCGGATAAACATATAGTGTCTTTGTCTTAACCATAGATTGATGATGATGATCTCATGGTCATTCGACTTGACGAAGTCAGAGACAAGACACAGGTGCTCATTAGAGAATGAGTTCACTGAACGACCCAATGAGAGCTATTACATGGTTAGCATACACCAATCTATCAATTGTAAGCTCTCAGTGATGATAGGCAAGTTGGTCCTTAGACTTGAGGTCATTGTACGAACCTGTACATGAACAGTGTCACCTTGATCTATGATCTAGTTTCGGGGCAAGCCTCATCGAAAGTTCCTTAGTAGAGTGACGCTTGAAGCGTATGAGGTGAGTAGTGGCCAAGAAAGAATTCGTCTCTTTAAGTCTAGGGAGTTATTGTCGCATGAGTCAGTACGGTCTTTAGCAGAAAAACCATGGCCATGGTATATTGGATTGGATCCAACAAAGATTAGTTAAGACTAAGTGATGCCGACCAGATGCGAAGCTATTAGGGGTTGATAGTTAACCATTTCCAAGGCTTCGAGCGACATAGAAGGGAATAAAACTACGGCATTCATCACGGATACAGCCAGGGTGTTCCCGGTAATACTCATGTCAAGGTGCTAACCACATAAGTATAATATCAAAACAGGGACAACACAATGCGACTCGTGGTCACTGTCGTCTGGGGTTTCGAGCCACACCTGTAGTAGGGTCAGGCTGTAGGGTCTCACACAGTGAGCCCTTCGTCAAGTAATATGTAGGATTAGGGAGATAGTGCATATGAAGCATGGAAATTACTTATGTCGCAAAAGGTTTGCGATATAAGCTTTCGAATAATTAATGATGTGTGATTAAAGCATTTGATGCAAAGGATTTAAATAGTCGTAAAATATTTGTGAGCACATTTTATATAATAATGGCATAGAAAATGGTTACATGGGTTTCGAGAATGTTATGGTTGAAACCTGTGTTCAAACGGTTCCAAAATGACTCAAAATGAGCGAAAAAAAATTTGAAATAAGCCCAAAAGGGCTTACTGGGCCGGCCCAAGACTAGCCCGCGCCAGCGCCCGCATGGCACGTAAGGCGCACGCGCCCAGCGTTGGGCACGTGTGCCGCACATGCACGCGCCCGTTGGGGGTGTGGGGGGGACCCGCCAGGCGCGGTGGGCCCCCACCCCTTTTAGGGTTTTGTGGAAATTTTGGCGGCTACGTTTTTTTCGTGTTTTTGGCCAACTTTAGGCGTATGTTTGAGGAGTCAAACGGACTCGGAATCATGTACCGTTTGTTTCTATGTGTTCATCGTTTAGTACTATTCGATTGATATAAGATATCACTTCCAGAGTTCAATGGTGAGGGAGAAAAAATTCGTCAAAGTTTGGCCTTCTTAGAGGGCAAACTTGTAATTACTTTTTCATATAAACTATTAGTCCCACATCAGATATTTTGAGAATGGGAGGGGTCAGCTTCCTATATAAATAGGGGATAACTCCACTCCTTGAAACTTTCACCAAGCCTTGGATCAAGTAAGCTCTTAAAAGTTAAGAGCAAACCTAGATCTAATGTGCCAAAATATAATTCCGTCTTTCTCCCTTTCACTTCTTTGCTTCTGCTCAGGCTCTAGTAAGGCTACGAAGGAGTTTGGATCATATCCAAAATCTTGAAGGATGATCCACTCAAGGTGAAACTTTCTGGAGCACGTGGTTGACTTGGCAATAAGGGTATTGCTCGCCTCGGGACGCGGTCTAGCTTGAGGGAAGCGATTCGGCTCCTAACACGGTGCATTGGTTTGTGAGGATCGATGTTCTGCTAACATGCAGAACAAAGGTATGTCCTTTATTATTTTACGCATTTAATTTTACAGTAGTTATTTAGATCTATCCTTAGGGGTTGGTCAGACACACCCCAGGATAGTAGGATTCTCGATCTGGTTAGGGTTCTCTTAATTCCTTAGGGCTTTCTTAAAATTATTTTAAGACATGCATGTATGCTTTTTTGCTTCTTTATTATGTTTACTCGTCCGCCCGACTTAGGCCAGACATCGATTTTGAGCCTTTAGGACCCCATAAAACCCAAAATTGGTATCAGAGCAAGGTCTACATGATCTATATCTTACTGCATGTTTAAATGCGTTAATCGTTGCATGTTATTTTCTCCATGAGATGGATGTTTATAAATGCATAAATAATAAAAAAATTAGAATTTTTTGCCATGCGATGGTTTTAAGTATTTTATATAACACATAATTTATTGCAATGGTCCTACCGATGCTCTGTCATGGTTATCTAATCCATGAGCGAAGACGAGGTCCCGTGGCTACTGCAATAATTATGTGCGATTTTAAAGGTTTCACAAATAGTTTTTTTTTGAAAATTAGATCGTCTTTAATTATATGATGATTTAGAGTAGATCTGAGATTATCATGTGATGATTTATTAATGTTGCTATGATCTGAATATATTTTGTGTAAATTATTTAGATTCATAATACCTGATTAGGATAGCCATAAATAAAATTAAATTATTATGAAATATAAATTGTTATGTGATAATAATTTTAACTTCCTAATAGTTGATTAGGATTGCAAATTGAATAAAAATTATTAAAATATTAAAATGGTAGTTTTAGGATGTGCCTTGTTAATTAGGATTAACTAGTAAAGGTTAACCCAAAGAAATCGATCGTACATTTTAATAATCGACATTCTTAAGTCGTACACGAAACAGTGTTTAGAATCATTTGCGCCAGGGCTCTAGATCACCCCAGCCCTGATTAGGGATAGTGGTGCTGGTGATCTTCGTGTGATGTCTCGCACCTCGGACCCCGGGTGTGCCACATCGACACTCAGGGGAGTCCCTCCTCGGTGCCATAGGGACCGGGCTTCGATCTCGGCCCTACCCCCACCGATCGTTACGCCTTGGGGAAATGCGCTCAACCTGGGGGGGCTTCGGCCTTGACTAGGGCGCTCTCCGCGCCTAGGGCTTGGTGACCTCCTACGAGAGTGACTCTCCACTTCTTGGTCCTGAGGGATGTGCTCCTGCACTATCTCGATCGAAGGGTAGGGGCCCCAAGCTCCTCTGTTGTATCATCTCTCTTGCGGTGGAAATGTACCGTCTCTGTCGGATAGCTGCTTCTTCGTCCAGCAGCCTCTGTATCGTGGCCTCCTCCTCAGCAAAACGTCTCTGCCTAGCAGCCACCTCCTCATCGTCGAGGCGCCTCTGCAGGGCGGCTAACTCCTCCCCGTCGAAGCGTCTCCTTCGAGCAGCCGCTTCCTCTTCTGAAACGCCCAGCTTCCCAAAACGACTGGAGCGAGAGCGCTACTGGGGTCCACTTGAACCGGAGCGGTGAAGCTCGGGTTCAATAAGCGTTAGTGGTAAAACGCGAGGGCAGGTCCTTTGCACGCTTTTCAGAACAAACAGAATTATTCATACATTACAAGCCACATCCAGAATAATAAGCGTCCGAACATGAAATAAAAACAACAAGCCTCAGCTGGGCCGAAATACTACGATAATAACGTACACTCAACAATAACAGAAAGCAAACTACGGCAAGCAGCAACGAGATAGCCCACTAGTTCTCCGCAGGGAGAAACTCGGCGTCTACAGCGAACTCCTCACTCTCCAAGTCAGGTGTCTCGTAAGGAATATCCTGATATTCAAGCTCGGGATCTGACATACATCCAAAAACATGAATGCTTATCAGCAAGGGTCTGCAAGAAGATGTTAGAACCCAAGGCAAGATATACAAATTTATACTGAATTTAAGAGGCAATTATAAAGTAAACGAGATAGCAATAAAAGTTTAAGCATGGTGATTTTAAAGTAAATACATCCTATCATGCAGTTCTAAACAATCTGACGAGTAAAGTAAAGCATGTCAATTTCACTGAGATAACAATTTCACTTTGCAAGTTAGTGTCACACGTCTATAATAGGGTTCTCGCCTTTAGGACGTGATGAGTGGGTCGTTCTTCTCACGGGGGCTTACTGTGATTGGCTCTAACCCACCGCATACGGGTGGTGCCCTTGAAGAGAGTACCCGGTCATACGCCTAGTAGCCGCTCAACCCTAACCCCATCCCAAGATTTGTGCTGGAACACGAGCCAGCCTAGTCAACTCACATGACATCACGAAAGTCACGATTTCGCCTTCGAGGCGCACGATTTCACGATGTCACTCTCTTGTTAGTCTTTTTAAGGCATGCAACAATTAAATCATGGTCATTTATCTTTTATACAACAATTTCCATGGTTACAAGAGTGTCGAGCAATATTTACAACAATTTAACAAAATGCTGAGTATGAGAATTAACAAGTACGACATGGAAACTGATTTTTCTTCGCTAATGTTCTAAAGCAAGAATATCAAATTATATGCCGTTGGATCACATTTTTAGCCACAGATGTCGTGGAAGTGATTTCACGCGTCATTTCATGTGTAGGTTTCGAGTTATGTAACTTTACATGCAAAAGGCTAAATATGCATCTACCTTCAAAAATACATTATAAATTGCACACTTGCCTGCTTTCGGTGATTTTGGTGACGTTGGGTTCGTCTTGACGGGTACTTCGTTACAGTGATAGTGGTTCTCTATTTTAGTTAAACATATCAATGAATTAGATATTTTGCAAAATACGTGCAATATTAAAATGACACCCAAATTGGGTTCGCCTAATTTTGTCAGGTTCTACGGCTAGTGTAACGTTTTATATAGGGTATTACTAACATGGTACACCTTATTATATGCGGTATTATCGCCCTAACATTATTTTACAAGGCTAACATGCTGGAATCAAACTAACAATTAAATAACACTAACTAAGATTAACAACTAACCAATATTTATATTTAACTAATTAACTAGGCTAACCACATGATATTAAATATTCCACCAACTAATATGACTAAGGGACAAAAGCTAACATGCTATAACTTACAATTGTTTAATATATACTATAAACTTACTCTCCCTCTCTCCTCTTCATACATTAATCCAAGGGCCATCTCCTGTCACTCATTTCCCCTTCTATTCATTCTGTCATCGTTTCTCTTCCTTTTTTTTTGTTTTCAATGTTTGCAGGCATCGGGAGAACTCACGACGAAAGCAAAGGGAAGGGGGGTTCTCACGCGCGGAGGAAGAGGAGGGGTCGGCTGCACGAGATCTGGCGGCTGCTGGTGGTCCGGGCAGCGGGCGGCGCACGCTTGCAGGTGGCCGACGACGAGCTGCTCCCCGGAGGCGCGGACAACGGCTATGGGTTGAGGTGGCCGGCCTAGGGTGAGGGAGGAGGGAGGAAGAAGAAGAAATGGGAAGGAGTTTGAT